>JAVYIG010014160.1:0-43120 GCA_035222895.1 Strongylocentrotus droebachiensis
AACCCATGTTAAGTTCTTTTCCCTCTCTCTGTAACTTACTACCCCAACCATCTCTCCATCTCTTTCACTTCCCGTCTCTGTGTCCATATCTGTCTGTCTGTCTCTATATATCTGTCTCCCTGTTTCTGTCTCTCTATATCTCTCCCTCCCGCTTCTGTCTCTCTTTCTCTCTCTTTCTCATTCTATCTCTTTGTTCATCAAACCAAGCTTCTGTTTTCTTTTATTCTACAGACACGAATACCCCAACGAGGCTTTTAGATGAAAAAAAAAAAAAAAAAAAAAAAACTCAAAATACCCGATTCCATACGTGTTTCTTCTATTTTATTTGAAATAATACATGAAGGAACGAACATTTACAAGACCAATTACAATCTACATATTGACTTCAAATATGTTATTTACAATATCTTACAAATTGTAGCATATACAATAAAAGTCGACGGCAAATAATATTTCGTTTTGAAGGCTCTTGCACTCATGGATCTGCCGGTTAACAAATGCTGGCGTTTTTGACAATGAGCGCAAATAAGAATAATTCTACATTTCTTTTGAAATATTTTGTACTCCTTTCAAACTGACTATCTGGAGCTACTGTAACATAAGGCTTTCCTCAGGCTTGCCCAATAAAGCAATATAAGATTAACTTGACTTCAAGTTGACCAGTGACATTGTATACCAAATTTTCTTAGGCACTTCCTGGAACGAGCATATTGAATGGCAGTTCTACTATAGGAAGACAACAGTTTGTATCCTTAAATGCCCAGTACCATAATTATACGAGCAACTATCTCAATTTTATATAGAGGTTATTTTTCAGATTTTTTAGATTATGAATCATTTTTATCAGGCAAATATACTTTTCTTATTCCCCCATCATTGAAAGAAACACCAGTTTTAATACTAGAGACATTGGCTGTGCTATCGCTATGACTAGGTCCACAATAACAATTAGCTAGTCTGTAAACAAAAACATCTGACAAAAATAAGTACATGTTATGGAAACAAAATGAAAAAGAATTAAGTACATGTAATGGCCTACAAAGAAATTCGATCGACTAAATGAAATGAATTAGGTATTGATTTTCTTAAAGGTACTATTTGACTTTTTTAATAGAAAGTGAAAGTGATTACATTTTTATAGACTTGTTTAAAAAAAAAGCTTTTCAAACTTTTCACGCAAAAAGACCCCCACACAAATATCTTTTTAATAGTCTAGTGTTGTTAATAGGGAATTCGCTTCGTTTGTGAATACACTTCGTAAACGCAATTGGAGAATGTTACTCAATCCCCTCCCAATCTTTTCTATTTAAGAAAGATTTCACCATTTTGTTAATTGTTTTTATTCATCTATTTCCCCTTGAATATTACTTTGATGAATACTTTATTAGAGCCCTCAAAATTTCAAATAGTACCTTCAGAATTACCTTTACACAGTCTAACGCTACGAGAATGACTACAGAATGAAAGAAACGCAGTGAATATGGATAGTAACAGACTATTCTCCTCTCTCCTAAAAGTGTTGATCTGCAGTGGCGTAGCTAAAGTAACACAGCGGGGGGGGGGGGGGGGGGGCGTCATCCTCCAATCGAATGGCCGAAAAAGACAGTATTATAAAGAAATGGGAGAAGAGGATAACGACGAAAATGAAGGTACGAACCCTACCAAATACTTCCCTGGTGCACCCCTCCCCCGCCCCCTCCTCGACTGGACCCAAGCTACGCCACTGTTGACCGGACTTGACCATAAACTTCGAGAAAGACTGCTGGTAATTATAAAGAAAGTATGCTATTTTGTTGCAACATCGTTCTTACATCAAAAGGACGTCCAGTATTTAATTGTCAACATGTCGAGGATTGCCGAGGATTGCCGACTTATGAGAAATTTTCGACAACTTATTTTCGTAGCAATTAGTGTCATTGCAATTTGTGTGAATGCACAAGAATATACCAATAAGATAAAAACGCATTGTGCAAAGACATGTACTTACATATTTTATGCTATTGAAACATGAGAACAAAGTTTGGTCTGAGTCAAGACTTTCAACACAAAGCATAAAAGTTTACTCTGAAATTAAATAAATATAATGAAATACACATCATCCAGAAGTTGATTGTTTGCAAATTTGCAATCATTCTTATAATTTCATCTTACTAGTAAGTCCCTCCATTCAATACTACCAAAATAAACTGTTGTACTTTTCCAGTGTTGTTTGTTACGATCATTTGCATCAGAAGGAAGACATTAATTACAAAGGCAACTTTGATCAATGGAGTGCATGGAAGACTACATTCATAGGAAGATCAACATGTGATTTAAGGCAAGAATGATACATGAGAAAATATAGATTTGTGTTTGTGCATAGTACAAGATCCGATCATTCATGAGTTTCAATGTTCTTTAATGACTTCAAATGATAGATAGAGGGCGGTAGATCTGGAAGCTGATTTATTCGTTATTGCCTAATCTCTATAGCGTCCATTGTTTCTTATATATCAAGAGCTTTTAAAAATAAAATTGGCAAGCACCTTTTACAATTTTCCTAGTCACCTTCGCGACTGTTCGCATCACCTGTACTCCTCCGGGGTACTCCTTTGGTCACCAAACAGACAAGGCTTCTAAAGATGGATGGAACTGCAAAGTCTTTGTCAGTTAATATCCTCAAGAAAATGTTAACTTTGCATTTTCATTTGATGTCAAATTCTGGATTTTTTTCCAAATATAAAGCACATAGAAGGCACTAATGAGTGAAGCAATGGCAACTGTATGGTCATCAAGTCGAATTCGCGTAGGCGCCATAGATGTAACATTGTTGCTAAACTTGCTAGTGTGTTTTTCCATGGATATTGCCAAATGATTGTAGTAAAACATGCTATTTTGCGTATTTTGTTGTAGATTAGACTGCTGCTGTAGTTGCTATTCTAGTTGATGATGTTGATGTTGTTGTTGTTGTTGTTGGGCTGCTGTTGAAGTCGTTGTCAGTGTCGTTGACGATATGGATGACAATGATGATGATGATGATGATGTAAAAGTTTCTGTTGTTTTTGATGTGTCGAGCAACAAAGCAAAGCTTATAATAAGCAAAGCACCTTCCGCGACTCTAAGCCCCACCCACTCGAAACTCCATCGTCTTCGGGATGGATGCGATCAACTAGTTCATTTTCATCTACCGATGAGAACTCCTCCCAAAGACTATCTTCTGGGACCTGCATAAAAGATAAAATAAATTATAAACAATTATTATCAATAAATAGAGGATAAATGTACATTCAATCGATTTTCTTCATTTAGAATCGTTTGTTAAACTTTTTTTTTCTTCATTTAAACAAAGTGTTTCATATCATATCATACATCACACCGACGAAGATACATTGGAAATACAAAGCATTGTAAATTGCCAATTTGTTTTGGTCATTTAAACTATTAACACGATCGCAACAACTTTCGCAAAATCAACTCAAGGGCGACTTCAATACCATATTGCATATAGAAATCAAGTTAGGATTATGTAATACCTCACTGTAATGCTAGCGCATTTAAAACGTGACGGACGAGGCTCTTGAAAGTGTCTTCAGTTTTTTTTCTTCTCGAAAGTAGTTGCGATCGTGTTAAGCAAAACATTATTAGAACCATGAAAAGTTAAAAAGCAAGATATGAGACAGACTAACAAAGAAACGAAACAGACAGTAAAATGAACAATTAAGTAAAGAGAACTCTGAGGTTAGGCGCAGAGAGAGGAACAGAACAATACCTTCAATGAGATATTTGTTTTAAAGCATTCAACCTAAATGAGAGGCTATAACAATGGGGAATAACAAATAATAACTTTGGTTGATCTACTTCAGACCACCTAGCATTTGATTACATCTCAGTCAAAACAACATTAGAAATGATATATATACCATAACATTGTTCATTTCAACTATTTATTGTCATAAATTCCAGAATGCGTTCACCGTCCGGTCACCGAACCCGTGTCACGTGACCCGCAGTCAACTGTTTTCTGGTGTCGTGTGTATGGACTATGACACACGCCATATTGATAAAGAGGGAGGGTGGTATACAAACACTTCTAACATCCGTGGCATATAATTATACATGGAAAATCCTGCCGCTTATGAACAAACACATACAATTTTAAGAAGAAGAAGACATGATAAGGTAAGAGTGACAGTAAAAAAAAAAGAGGGAAATTGAAAGCAAAATCAAAGTACCAGGACCGACACTGGCAACAGTATAGATATTTACTCCATCTACATGTATGACTACACAGTAGACACAATGCAGTAGATCATCAGGTTATTATATTCATGGTATTCAAATTATCATATGATTCAGAGAGACTGACTGAAGTACAAAATATATAAGGTTGAGAGTTATATGGATAACTATATTACAGATCTTCATTTTAAAAGAAAGAGTTAAAAGGAGAAAGTTTTGGGATGTTAGATTGTAAACGGTAGTCGACAAAGTAAAAGTTTCAGGTGCTAATTAATTAAAATGCTTGTAGTGCTGTGACCTCTTGCACCAAGATTAGTTACAGGACCTCACTCCCTTACCCCCCCCCCTTACCCCTTCCCTCAAACCCGTCCTTCTTGATGACGAAAGAGCAGAGCGTGCAAATGCGAGAGATGAGAAGGGCATATAGTTCAACACCTGAGATAAGCAAAAGAAAAGGATGAGATAAGATGAAGTGATAAGTTTGAAGAGTAAGAAAGAGAGAGAGGGGGAATAGCATGTAAAAGAAAGAGAGAGATAGGGGGAATAACATGTAAGAGAGAGAGAGAGAGAGGGGGGGGGGGAGGGAGAAAAGATGAGACAAGAGCTAGAGGTAACATAATTATGTAGGGATAGGGGCAGGTATTAGATGGGGGTAGAAGGCAAGAGAAATAGGAAGAGAGAGAGAGCACGAACTACTTAAATTGAGAGAAAGTGATAGTGAGAGAGAGAGAGAGAGAAGGGGGGGGGGAGATTACGACGGGACGGGTGGGGTGGGTATAGTGAATACCCTCGAGTTTCTATTCCGATGCGTATTTCTTTGATAAACATCTTTGAACAACGTCTTGCCGCTTGGTTGCAATGTTCCTCCGTGGCCCTTGCAATGATCCACGACGCTCCATTTACCACGGGCACGTTCTCTCTCTCTCTCCTCAACACACCAAGGGATTCACTTCTCCGGCTACACCTCAGGCAGGCCATCCAACTCTTACCCATGTATACACAGGTATAAGGGATATGGTTGTATGTGAGAGCACTGGTGCATGTACGGGAGGGGGGGGGGGCAATCTGATGTTGCCCCAATTCTCCGCTTTATTGTGTATCTGTCAGGATTGTGCCCCCTCATTTGTTTGACAAAATCAAAATCCATCATCCGCCCCTAGATGCATGGCAGGCCTTGTGGATAGTGTGACGGTTATTACGTAGAGATGATGAGAGGTGGTATTGGGACGCGTCCAAGAATGAAGGTAGGGGGTAGTTTACAACCAACATCCTCCAGCGTATACCAATATTTTTAACCAAGATGGAGAATGATGTAAGAGCCCTTACCCTTGTCGGACTCAGAAGACAGAGGTTAAAATATCGTTAAAATATCGGCTGCGTACAACGTCCTACGGTGCTATTGGAAAGACTGGGCTAATGTACGTGAAATAAATTCAGTCATACGATAATTTTGTACAAGCTGAATGCAGATGAAAACAATAGCAATAACGTTACGAGCGGATCGCGATCGAGAATGCATCGAGTATTCGTTTTTGATTTGAAAGAATGTCCATAAATCAGTTATGACAACAAATTAAGCTCAAATGCTGCGTTAAGAATAATCATCGATGATGATGAACATTCCACAAAACTAAATAAATAATTATCTTTAATTGTTCAAAGTATAAACCAATATGAAATCATTCCTCATCTACATTTCATCATTTTATCTGAGAGACAAATAGTATACAGGGTCTACTGTTGAATGATAATAAAAAGAAAGAAAATGCCTACTATTTGAAAAGATATATCAAATACAACTGCCTTGAACAAAGCATATATATATATGCTCCACGAATGTCGATGTGTTTTCACAGGTCGAAGTTCCCCCGGTCGCTTCCCGTACACATAAATACAACATTCATATTTGTCGTTTGACTCCATAAAAAAAACGAGAGAAGATATATGTGTGCAATCTGCGGTCATTACGATCTTATTAGAGTGAAAGGTCGTAACTCACTCGACCCTGCCTCAGAAGGGGTATAAATCTTGCTCGCCCGAGTTCCACTCCGCCATCAAATAGCATGACCTCGATTGAGAGAGCGCCGAAACTAGCCCATCAATCCAGACTGAGCTGACTGCTGCCCGCTCCCGCACACAACCGCCATCGTAAAAACAATCTATACTGTGCAAAGCTATAGACGTGCATGGCTATGCATCTGGAATCTTGCACATCTATTTTTTAGCTGTATTGCTATGTCAGTTGAGTGGGCCAACAGCCTGCTCAAAGCCGAGGCCTACATTCCCTTTTGAGATTATTTTCATTTTTTTTAGTTTGTGGGTTTTTTTGTTCCAAGTTATACCTAAAACCTAGTGACCAAATCTTGTCTATAACCTACCCTATATAAACTGACTTCCGGTCGTAAAGACAGTGTTCAGATAATAAATGCATTTGTAGCTGTACTGAGCATCATTATTTTTGTGTATATGTATATACATAATATATATATAATTCAAATTTCAAACTCAAATTTGATCGATTTCAACCAAAACAAATAGGATAATTCTCAATTTCGTGTATACATTGGATAGCAAATGTTAAGATTATCATGTAGCAGATAATTATTGAGTGTATATACATAATATATATATGGAGAGAGAGTGCCTCATAAAAGTAAAAACCTTTAAGTGACCGGTTTTCACCATACTCGTTTTCACCAATAGACTGTATTGTTATGAAAACCGTTTGGCAAACGCAAAATTTGATTTCGATTTTCAATCATCAATATCTTGATAATCAGACAGGTGATCGGCTTGTAAAAGTCATGGGGTTCCTGACTTACTCAAAGGTTTATAATTATCATTGCAGCATGAGCTAAATCAAGGATTTTTTTTAAAGGATCTAAGACAAAGTTACCGGATCCCTTTGTCACGTAACTGACCGGTCTCATCATCAAGCAGAGGGGACGTATCCAGGATATTAGCCGGATGAAAACACCACAACAGGTGTGCATGGGATGATAATTGATGCTGAAATATATGCTTTATCATCACTCAAGAAACTAACAACCTTACCACTCGAATCCGAATTGTCATGTTATGCCATGCTCATTATAAGAGTATACCTGTACCTTCAAGGAAAATTGGTAAGTGAATTGTATGATCGCCTTTGTCAATGATTATTATTACATATTTACTTTACATAAAATAAAATATAGAGAGTATATATCAATACATTATGTAGTCTTGTTTCGTATCAATAAGCCAATAATACAAATTCCAAATGCAAATAATTAGATCAATTTATGTAGATCATGAGCAATGCATAAATAAAATAAGTCTGTAGATGATTATAGAAACAATACGTTGATATTCTTTCTTATCTTTTTGAAATAAGTTCTCATTTTGAATAAGACGTCATTGTATGAACACAAAAAGTATTTCTTTTCCAAGTACCTGCATGGCATGAGCGATGCTTGGAAACAAAACATTCTGTAGTTGATTTTACAAAGTGTCAAAATATGATTTCTTCCCTTCTCTTTAAAGATTAACGCAATTCCCAAGACGGACCAAAAAGAGTGAATCACAACTATCGGGTTGTTCCTTCGATACTCCTCGAGCAAAGGAAAAGACAAAGCTTAATAAAACCACAAAAGTTGGTTTGGCATCATTTCTCGCGGTTTATCTTTCCGCTGAAGAATATCTGGGATTTCCCTTCTCGTTTAATACAAAAATGAAGGAATGAAACTGAGAAAGAAGAAGCAATGAACTGCCCGCATTAAGTGTGTCAAGAACATTGCTATAGGGTGACATGATTCACTTCATCGCGAGGAGCAACGATTTAACAAAACAAATCGTATTATTTATTTATTTGTATTTAAGTTCAAGTTCAAGTTCAAATTTATCGATCATGCACAAAAGAACATGGCACAAAAATCATTTTCTGGCTGTTTCTTTAATTTATATAACATCAATTAACATACATGTACTATCAATTCATACAAAATCAGGAATAAATACAACACACAATTGAACATGAGTACAATATGTCTTATTTATTCATTAATTTTTCATTTATATTATTGATATTAATACTATCATTGTAATCATTTTTTCGGGGGGGGGGGGGGAGGCCTACACTCGATCGTAAACATCTCTTTTGAAAATACAAAAAGGGGTACCGGTGAGTGTGGGTGTAACGTCAAATCGCGATAGAAATCATATCTAAACAAGGAAACCCTTGAGTGAATGACATTGAGAATCATACGGAACACATTGACAGAGTCACCATCACAATAAGGGCAATTCACACCAGGCTGAATAATCTAGATGTTTCAAGGTAATGTCAATACCACAGGACATGTTTACCGTACACACCGTAACTCATTTCCTATAGCTCAACCAACGGCTCAAGTCTGTAGTACGTGATTTTGGAAAAGAAAGAACTTTGTTTGTAAAAAAAGAGCTAAAATTGGTTCCATGTCATGAACAAGAAACATTCTGCGAAAGATTGCAGATTTGCATGCATACAGCAGCGATACGTCTCAAATGTTAAATCAATATCTGAAATTGCCATGAGCGATAATATTTTCAAAATAGCAGATTGAACACTTTTAACATACAGTATTCAAGTTTTAATTCAAGTTTGATTAACCAAAAATGTTGTCACTCATGCCATTTCAAATGTTGATTTATTAGTTGCAACTGCACCTCCTTCCTAGATTAATTATCGACCTAATTCATGTATATGCCTTGAATGTTTCTACCCCTACTCCTCTTAAAACCCACAACAAATTCGCTTCAAATTTCAGTCCTCTCCCCCCGGCTAACCTGAACACTGAAATTGGCGCCCAGTAGAGTACCAAAGTAGCCCGAGGAAACCAGTCCGAAGTCATTGTTAGTTTTAGTCATTTAAGAAGCAGAGAATATTGAAACAAAGCTGACCCGGGTAAATAAATTACTTTGCAGGGGTTTTCCGGGTCCTTGTTGGGCCCAGCTTGCAATTTAGACCCCTATTGTTGAAAGTCAACAGTTGGGTAACATTAAATGAAGTGGGTGACTGACTGCGTGTGCATGGTGTGCACAAACGGAGGGAATACTGTAAACCTTGGTGCGTGCATGGAGTTATATGTGCGTTGTTTATGTATGAGGGTGTGAGAAAAGAGTGGGAGGGTGGATATACCATCAACCAACTACTTTCTGTTGCAGAATACTGTGCTACTAAAACAAAACCAACAACATCTCTGATCATTCTGCATGGAAGCCGTCATTGTTGTTAGTACAATTAGACCTGGGAGTTGAAATGCCAACTCCCTGATTAAACCTAGCAAACAGACCAGAGAAAATGGCGTCAAAGACATTTGACAGGACTAAATTTCATACGGCAAAATGTCCTGATAGACAAGAAGTAAAGTTGTACTGTTATTAAATATTAACACAACGCTTAAAATGGAGTTAGATGTTAGATAATAAAGTTGTATGAAAAGATTTAAATTTACAGAGTTGTCAGGGGGTTGTACAGGAAAGTTTAAAGTCTCTCCATTAAGCGAGGGGTATAATTCTGCCATATTTTGAGAGGCTTTTCAGCACGTATTTTTGCAAGGCTTCCCACTTGCCCAACTGTGGATTCCGCCAACGTCTTAAATTAGTTGCGGCAGTCATCACTCGACACCGCCCCTAATCTAGCCTCTAGAGATCTCACAATTATGAAAGAGTATGAAGAGAATGGGCGATGGTAACGAGAAATGGGGAATTGGAAAAGAAACCGCCATCACCCATTTGATTCAATTTGTACCAATATCTAGACTCATCCACCCAGGCTTTTAATGTGATTTATATCCTAGTAGGCCAACAATGAAAAATTAGTAAGCCTTAAAGGTAAAGACCAGTATTGGAAACGCCCCAATTTCAAAAAATGAAATGGAAGCTCTCATTACCAATCATGTGAAAGAATATGTTTTGACTAATACATGATGATAAAAAATTGGCCGGGAAACCGCCTACAAATTCATATATTTGGTAAATTTGTTTCTCTCATGGTCGTGTGAGAGATATAGGGTAGTCCCATATACATCTTTCTGTGTATAGTGCTTGTAACTTTACGAAGAATGGGACAAATTTCTTATCATTTTGATGATTCCAGAACCTTGCAGATGCTAGATGCTAGATGATCAACCTTTTCTGATCGATTCCACAACGTTTCTTTCACAATGCAATCGCATGACCATTACTGGTCTTTACCTTTAAAGGCCTGCGTGATCACAGATTGTAAGAGCATATGAGACTGCAATTTTATTCTATTCGTACCAATATCTAGACTCGAATCCCCAGGATTTTAATATGAAATACACCGTATAATAAAAATTGAAAACAAGATAGTAGGCCTCAATAATAAAAAAAAATTGCAAGGATAATATAATGAGAACGCAATAGTTGTTTCATTCCCCCAGACTTTTACTAGGAATTACATTGAGAGAAACAAAATTGGCAAATTCGTGAATGATCACAGACTGCAAGAGCTTTAGGTCTAATAACAATGACTTTGGATAACTGTATCACAAAATACAACTCTAATCTGGATATGCTGGATGATGTCATGATTGTCATCATTGGATGAGTTAGATCTTGGCCTATGCGCCACATCTCACATCCCACGTTTTCCCGCCATCATTGACACATCAAAGTCTGATCTCAAATTACAACATTTATCTGGTTCTGTCTTTCTCCCCATTTTCCAGGTTCTAGATTCGTGCATGGACCCAGCCGGCCGGGCAAGTCCAAAAAGCTACCACAAAATGTCAACACAGTCATCTTTTAGTGTCATCCAAAACATCCTGCAAGGAGACTGTATTGCCAAGTGATAGCTCTTGTATGCGGAAATCACAGTGTCTAGACAAGTCGATACAATCATTTTTGATAGGCATTACATTTTCCTATTTGATGTGGCATGCTAATTTCTCGTAATCCTATTGACGTTCGTGGATGCGATGATCATATCGTCAACGGGTAGAATACCAACGATGTTTCCCGTCGCTCCTCAAAATGGCGTTGAGATCAGGCCCATGGGTATAACGTACACATGCAGTCTCTGGGTGCTGTCCTCTTCCATTTTCCTCAAGATTAGTTGCTTTTTTGTGGAATTTAAGATAATGCACCATAAGAAGAAACGGCAACTAAAAATGGCAAGTTTTGACACATTCTTGGCTCGTAGTTTGAATAAAGAAAAGGCACGCATGCGTGTTTCATGCTAATGCTTGATTGACCAATAAGCTGTCAGGACTTTGCCTTTTACAATGTTTTACCTGGTTTTTATACATCTTGACACTCGGTGGAATTTGTGGATGGAGTAGTCTGTCTTTGTGTACCAACTAAGAAGAACTGACATTGAACATTAAAAGATTGAGTTATTATATATACGTATTATCAGTCAATTCGAACTGATTCTCTCCAGAATTTAGACACATCATTACGTCATTGTAATCGTCTGTGTGTTTGCTTGAAACAAAAGCTGCGTTTTCCAAAGAAATGTTTTCAAGAAATGTTTTGACACCACGCAACCGCTGAATAACAGGTATCGTGTAACACGTAACACGCAGGGGGTAACCGGTATAGGTCTAAATCTTCAACTGTATTGTTTTTAATTATTGCCATTTCTTCCCCGATTTCTCGAGCTGCTCTAAGCTGCCCCATGTTTACTACAGTAATCTATGCAAACTAAAAAATCTTGTATTTATTTTCGTTAACATTCCGTATTTCTATTTCCATTTCACAATACATCAGAATAACGATATTTTTCAATACCAGATGAGTTTCGATTGAGATTATCTTCTGGTCATGAAATTGGAACTTCTCCCCTAATAAAACAAAACAAAACTATTTCAAAGCATCGGTATAAAAACTAAAAGGAACAGTTTATATAATCATCGGTATATTGTTGTTACCAAATGGCAATATTCTGCCCTGAACGAGCAAAGGAAAATAAGTGGCAATGCTTTAAACATATCATTGTTTTTAGAACACACCATGAACTTTATACTTTATATATTCCAGTTGGGATTAAGTTGTATGTGTGAATTGACTAGGTGTGGGGACATATCTTCCTCATCCTCCGTGTTTATTTGCTCTGGCATGGAGCGAGCAACACGCAAGCTTTCATTCCAAACAGACTGACGAACACCCCTGCTATGTCCCGATAGTCGAGGTGATGACGTCTGGCCTGGCTGGCTGGGTCAGCTAGCCCCAGCTACAAGAATCCGAGGATGAAAATACACACACAGGTTGCGTTTATCTAGGAAATTTTTGGCTAGAATCAGGTTTCTCAAACGTCTTTCAGGCAAATTTAGAAGTAGATAAACGCAAAGCCTTTTTCAAACGTCTTTAGATATGGGCATATCAAAAGACGCAAAAAGGTGCGTTTTGTATGTGACATACAGCCAGAATCACGTTTCTGAGAGGTCGATAAACGCAAAGCTGTTTTGAACGTCACATACAAATAGGACCACACAGGTGTTGTGTACAAGCATGTGTGTGAATTTGACCCCCGAGAAACTGTCTGCTTCCCGGGTCAAAACAGCTGGGCAGACACAAGGCCTTTATTTTGAATCGTGAAGAGTAGATAAACGCGACATCCCGCAAATCACGATCGTATAGTGGGGTATGATAGTGGGGTTCGATAGTGGGGTACGATATGTACATATCTAGTGGCAAGCCTAGATAAACGCGCTCTAAGTCTACACAGCAGAAGGTACAGAACGAAATCTTTTTCTATATCGGAATTCAGTGGCGGATCTAGGGGAAGGGGGAACCCCCCGTGTCCCACTCAAAATGTAATATGGTATTCCCCAAGGTGCTAAAAATGGGCCTTTGCTAAATGCCCCAATATTAAACATAGCCGTAAGAAATAAAATAAAATATGCAAGTGTGAACAAAAAAACATACATGTATTTATATCATATATTCCTTTACTTAAAAACATTTTATTTTAATTAAACGGCGCCCGAAAATGTAAGAGCCTTTGTTTTGGTTGTTGCTTTGTCACACACACACACACACTTATAAAATATCAGATATTTTATTCCGATTCAATGTGTTTGCTAGCCGATAATAAATGGTTCAATCAGGGACTTCACACATTTAAGTCGAAGTCCTTGGGTCAATATTTCTTATTTCCAAGAATGTAGTAGTACCAGGTAGGCCTATACACTTTTGGACACTCTCTTTTTCATATCCCCTTTGATGGCCTGGATTCTGAAAAAGAAAATAATCACCATGGACCTAAACCTGAGGTTTAGCCATAAGACAATGCGACAGAAGTAATCACAGTCATCAACTACCCAAATTCTTAGAAAATGGAAGGAAGGGCACCGAAGGTCACTAAAGGAAGCAAGAGTGCAGAAACAATTGACCTTTGGTTGACCTACGTGGTCACATTGGTCAGATTGCACAAGCTCAATACAATGACCATTGTCTCTTTTCTTTATTTACATGATAGATAGAAAGATAGGCCTTTAACATTAAACTTCGAGGGTGTCAATCTAACCAAACTTGACTAATTTCATCTTTCTAAAACATTACGTCAATTATTGCATTCCCAGACAACAATTAATTGCATATTCATACATTAGTGTTTATCATGTATAAGGGCGCTTTAGAAACACCTTATATATTCATATGACAAAAAGGTTTACATATACCTTGATTATACTGATGTATAATAATTACATAAACCTTTCTTATATAAAACGAATAGATGTCTAAATTTAAATATATCTCATACATTTACGTAGGATCCCAGGAAAGGTCAAAAATTAAATAAGTGAAACATTTCAGTTGGAATTTAAGAAAGATGCTGTTAAAACGGTTCGAATTCTTCATCTGCTATACGAGTATACACTTACTCTATGGTTTTGTGCTGTGTAAGGACATTTGCAAGACAGCATGGAATGAACTCGAAGAAAGTACAGGTGTACCTGAGGAAACCGAACGGGTATGAATAATCCTGAAGTTCAGGATATGTGGTTCCCTGCTCAATTGACTACCCTCCCTGAACCCACCGCGTGAAGATCTCTCGAGCCCCTGAGGAAGCACGCGGGCGTTGGACTGCGCGAACCATCCATGTCAGGCCTGCCAAGTGTTTCAGAAAATAGCTAGATAGATACTGATCGCATAGAAGGAGACACGGAGAAGTAAATACGGATTGTATACACCTGTACATGTATATTGAAAACAGTGTTATATATTTATAAAGTGCTACGGCAATGGACCGCGAGTCGTGGCAGGGTCGCCAAGACGCCAAGTGTCTCAGAAAAAAGCGAGATAATGATCGCATGTGATACCAAAAAAGTGCGGACTAAAACAATGTAAACATCAAGAGAAGAGGAACTTTATTTTGTATAAAAAAGTAAGAAAAATCCCTATACCTGGGAGTCGAACTGGAGCGAATATTCTTCCTCATGAAATCTCCCCTATAAAAGCCTCCAAACATTTAGGAGCCATTAATAATAACATGTATTTCTATAACGCATACCTTTACAAATGCCGTCACTACTGTGAAACATGGAAACATTCACGACACGCAATATAAAATGTTGAGACGCTAATTTTATTCCAGTTCCTAATTTATCATGTTTGTCTATGCAATGAACCAGATATGGCCTGGTGCAGTAGGTGTTAATGATGTTGGAGCAGTTTAGAGCCTAGAGGTTAAAATCCCTTCTGATTTGAAGATTTACTGCTGGTTGCTGGTTCAAATCCATCCTGGTTCGAACAATAAATTATTCTGCTGGCTTGTTTTGATTTATATGCAGATCGTACACACACGTTTTCAAACTGAATACTGGCCAGCAAAGACACTTTCAAGAAAACACTGGGATTGCCGGGGAAAAAAATCTTTCTCAAGAAGCCTGCACCGGTTTCTAGAACTTAGGCCTACTTTGTTTCATGGTAAAGCTACTGAAGGAGGACTATACAGGATTTCAACAACTACCGGTCAATTTACAACCGGGTGACGGTGGTCGATGATGAGGAACTTTTCACTTTCATGGTGGATGATGTCTTCAGCGTCCCGAGATGGTCGCAGGATCTACCAAGTCCCGTGACAGTTGCGTCATCCAAAGAAGGAGGAGACGGAGGGAGTATCCCAGGGAGGGTTCCCTTTGAAGACTCGCGCTGATAGACGTGACACACTGGCATGGTCTGTATGAATTTCCTGCTAACGCATTTGCTTCACCGATTGAGACGGGACTGATTAGGATATTGTCAGTTCCTCTATTATTATCGTCAGAGACAAATAGTTCACATCAGTTCAACCCAGTTCAAGACATCCTCAAGAAGTGCAGAGCAGAGGAGATCGATGGATCGTGTTTATGATATTGATCAGAAACCTGCTAACAACCATATCCTTTTTAAATCTGAAGTGTGATCTTAATTGACATGGCAATATAACCCCATTCTGAAACCATCTATATGACTAAAAATGATCGAAAATAATTTTGTTTAGACACTTTCCATGTAAACGATTCTGTAGTAAGCTCAACTTATTTGATTGCATCATTTTGTTATAGCATTGCTTCATACCTACATACATATATCAATCGTTGTTATACTCAGTTTTATTAGGGTTGGAAAGCATTTTCGTTAATGAGAAAGATACAATTTTAAAATCATATAAAAAAAGAATATTCTATTGGTCAAATAGAACTCATTAGAAATTATTCAAAATTGCAAAAGTCCTTTCTTCAAAATGTAATATGGCACAATTTGTCTCCAATCCTCCAGTGGCAGTGATCATGACCATAGCGGTGAGTTTTGTCTAGGCGTGACAGGTAGCAGGCTCATCAGCGGATACCGATGAACAGGAGGAAAGCTAGGCCATAAATCTTATCGATAGCTTCATTTTACAAAACCTTGACCCTCAAATTAAAACAGAAATCCACACGCATGGAATGAAATACAGACACTCATCCATCCGTCTCATCTTCAGTAAAACAATGGACCTGCATTGAGGAAGTTCTGGGAGGATTAGAACAGAAAGGTGAGATGATGAAGATGGATGGGGGAGTCCTAATTGAAGACGTCATTACTCCCAAAAAGACAGAATATAAAGCGTGATCGAAATGTTCACAACTTGATCCACTAAGGGTCATTCAAAATGATGTATGGGGACAGTTTTTTTTCTGAAACATCCCATTAAAACAAGGGGATATACACCTTTTGTTGTTACATTCAAAGCTAAGCCTATACAAAAATTGGCATCACATCAAGGAAAAATCCTTTTTCCTTTGATCGAGTGAAAATTATGAAATGTTATGTATATTACAAGATTGCCATTCAATTCGCGTGCATAACCAACCGACGAAATACAATTAAATCATAACCATTTCTCGTAAAAAATACTCGAATTCCACAGTGCTATTTAAAGAAATAAAATAGGGGTCACGGTGTTGCAAAGTGGCAACAATTAATAGAGGGGAAAAGTCTGAATATTAATAAGCCTTTATACAAAATTACAGTATCATTCTTCAAGGGACAAAATATTTTCTTTTTCGTTCAAACTCGCGTACATTCCATTGAACAAGTTTTACATCTTAACGTGAGAGGAAATTTCTTTTTAAAATTCAAATATCCGATAAAATGAGAGAATAAAATGATCTCATTCTGTACAGTTATAATTTCGTATGCTAACAATGTAATAAGTATGTTTCTTGAAAGTATACGAGGCAGTTAGTCGACGGAAATATAAAATGATTGACTATTAGCGAGATGGCGAATCACTCAACCGGTACGCCAGTGAAGATCAGTCTTGTCAAGGCTACGGCAGCTGCAAAAACCCTACCAAAAAGTAAATTCGTCCTCTTCAAACACGGGCCAGTAAATGAATACTTTCCATGTACATGTATTTGTTTCCCAGCGATAAATCTAAAACTAACATGGCGTTATGAATGGTGATGGCCGAGCAACAACTGCATTGAAACAATACCTCCATTCAATGGATGCGGGAATCTCTAGAATTTAAAAGAAGGAATTGTAACATGAAGAGAAAATCGTATCTGGTATCAAAGCGAGGTTTCTAGAGAATATTTTGGCGGTAATCTTAGCCGTCTTTGATGTCAGATTTACGATTTTAGCCGAGATTTCACCAAAATTACCCTCTGGATCAAGAGGAAGGAAGAAAGCGAAAATGGGGCAACGACATTGCCCCTGCGAGGCGACCTCCAAACTCTACAAGATTTGATCGCTATCAATTGTGTCACAAGTCGTAAGGTATAACTGGGCCAGCTTCCTATTTTGACGACCCCCGTTAGCTGAACAGAATTCCCTAGACTGTTCTGGAGGTTAAGAATTCGCCTTACACAAACTTCAAGCTAAGGAGGGAAAATCCTCCTTCATTATGGGAGAGATCTTTTCCTTTTTTCCTTCTGATTCTTTGATGTTTGATGAGTGGAAGTGAGATGGGTTCGGGGGTTGATAGCACGCCCCTTCACCCCTTGGAGATGCTCTGACCCCGGACAGCCCCGGGCTAACAGTCATCAGGGAACGCCAAAGAAACGTGTGAAGTCAGACAGTAACACGAACATGGTAAGACCATGGAGATAAGAAGAGATGGTAAGATTGTCTTTGGAATATCTCTGGTCTAATGATGAGGATAATAATGGATACATTTATCAGTGACAGTCTCTGCATTTATATCAAGCCTAATTAAATGATAGTTTCTACGTGCTAAACAGACTTGTTATCACCCTAGCTTTGGCTGAGCTACGCTGATAAGGCACTCAAACATTCAATAAGTGTATTCCTTGAAGAGTGGCAAATGTGCATTAATGTCTTGCCAAAGGATGTATTTTACGAAAATTCATTTCACAGGATATTCATTCACTTAACCTGGGTCGAGAGTGAAAATATAAATTATTGTCTTGCCAAAGGCTGCGAGTGCTGTCCAGAGACCTTGTACTGTCGCCTTTCTTTGGTATGGCCAGGTATGGCTAACTTAATTAAAGTACATTAAAAATTTCATTTTATAGTATTTGTAAAGTCTATTACAAGCTTAGAAGAGCAATATTGCAAGAAATAGTGGCTTATTAATTTGGATATCGTAGCAATGGCAGTAATGCATGAAGTAAAAAGGCTTCTAAAACATTGGGTGAACCAAGGAGGATATATCCTCCTTGGGTGAACTGAAGTTTAGTCGCGATTGCATCAATCCCGAGATTTAGTTGGTGTAGAAAGCCCATGTCAAGTAAGCCGTTTTACCTTACAAACTCCATTATACCGACGAGATATCTACCCCGGGGGTCATTTCCCCCGACCCTCTCTCGAGTCATGACCCCTCCCATCATCATTTACCTTATTCTACCATTGAACCCTTGACATGATGGCATATTCAGGCCATGGCCTTAGGAGGGGGGTGCATTTAAGCTTGGGGTGGTGCCCACAAAACAATGCTAAACCTTGATGTGTTGCGACCGACCAGTAATAATCTACTACTACCACTACTATAACTACTACTACTTATAATAATATAAAATAATAATAGGGCTAATTGAGGGTTGATGTTTGCCTGTTAAACTTGACACTCCTGGTGTTCCAAGATTATTAATCCGGCTTTGTTAAGCATTGTTGCATTATGGCGCTCTAGTATTTCAGGGATTTAACTGCTGCCATGTACCTATTTTATACTTACCTCACCTGGGTCGAATGTGGAAACTTCAGTGCTGTGGCAGACATTCGAACCCATATCCTGTGGCTCACAGTCCAGCGTCTTGTCCACTAGACCATAACCTCTAATAAAACCGCACCAAGATTTGTTTACAGGAAAATTATGTTCTTCGTCGAAAATCTGTCGGGAGGGGGCAACCCCCCCCCCCCTTGTCCCTCCTTCAAATGCTTTAGTGACCCTCGACTGTTATCTATCGCGATTTCCTCCGAGCCACAGGCCTTTCTTTCGCCACACTGGAATTCTGTATTGAAACCCGAACCTCAATCTGTCTTTCTTTTACTGATTCGACTGCGATAAGATTATTAGAAGACTTATCACAAAGAAACGAAACAATAAGGGTATAGTTTACATAGCACATTCCAAATTTGTGTAAAACAGGACTTTACAATTGCGAGTGCACATGTTTTCTTAGTTTACGTCGATACAGAAACTGTTATATTTCTATATAACTCACAGATAATGACAGATAAAGACAAACTCATAATATCTTCAAACTTTGAAAAATTGGAAGTGAGGTGACCTGTACCCAGTTTGAGATTAATTTGTTGCCATCCATTCCCTGATTGGTATCATACTTATTACATTTTGTATCTAATCACGGTGACCATTCATCTTTTCAAATGTAATTCATGCTCTACGCCAGAAGGTTTTGTTGCTGTGCAGGCCTACATCATTCGTAAATATCAGTACTAATTTCTGCGAGATGTTTTGATATATTACTTTTCTACTCCGTCATTGCTGTAATTATGATTGAAGTTTTAATCCAATTACATATTTTTCTTTGAAAATGTAATTCATGCTCTCCACCAGGATGTTTTGCTTTTGTGCAGGCCTACATCATTCGTAAATATCGGTACTAATTTCTGCGAGATGTATTGGTGTTTTGCTTTTTTTTCTCCGTCAGGGGGGAGAGAAGTTCCCTGCAGCAGATGGCAGATTGAGCAGTGGTAAGTCAGCTGGATTCCCACGAGATATCTCTCTGGATTAGGAAAGATGATGAGACCCCAAGTCACAATGCCTCACTGTCAAGTTCAAACCAAGTTAAAGGGACACTACAACTAAATGTTCAACGGTCATATTATCCAAAGACCAAGTCACACTTCCTCACTGTTAAGTTCAAACCAAGTTACAGGGACACTTCGTCCCGGGACCAGCCCAAGTTTGCGTTTGATTGATTGCAACTTTTAAAACAAAATCAAGACTTTCTTAATTTCATTCGGATTTTGCGCAAACCTTCACTGACCTGTACCACTTATTTTCTGCTTCTATTAAAACCAAATTAATATCACGGTGGATCCCTAATATAGGTACACTTAATTTTCACCCAAAATGTCCAAGTCACAATGCTTCACTGCCAAGTTCAAACCCAAGTTAAAGGGACACTTCGTCCCGGGACCAGCCCGAGTTATGGGGACACTTAATTTTCAACCAAAATGTCCAAGTCACAGTGCTTTACTGTCATGCCCAAACCAAATTAAAGGGACACTTCGTCCCGGGACCAGCTCAAGTTATAGGGACACTTAATTTTTACCCAAAATGTCCAAGTCAAAATGCCTCGCTGTCATATTCAAACCAAGTTAAAGAGGCAAGGGACCACACCAACTTATAGGGACACTTAATTTTCGCCCAAAATGTCCAAGTCACAATGCCTCACTGTCAAGTCCAAACCAAGTTAAAGGGACAATTCGTCCCAGGACCAGCCCAAGTTATAGGGGCACTTAATTTTCACCCAAAATGTCCAAGTCACAATGCCTCACTGTCAGATTCAAACCAAGTTAAAGGGACACTTCGTCCCGGGACCAACCCAAGTTGTTGGGACACTTAATCTTCACCCAAAATGTCCAAGTCACAATGCCTCACTGTCATATTCACACCAAGTTAAAGGGACACTGCAACTAATTCCAATTTTCAACCCAGTTAAGGATCACTTTATCCAGTGAAGAAGTCACAATTCCACAAATTAAAGTTAAACTGAAGATAAAATTACTCTTCATTATTGACCTAGTCACTAACTCATTGTGCCATACTGTCAATATCAAAGCATGTATCTCGGCTATTTTGTTTTTCTTTCCAAGGATTGAGCCTGAAATAATGTCTTAACCCCATCGTTCTTTAAGTCTCATATTTTAATTTCTTCCTACCGTAATTATTTTCCCCGCGAAACATACAAACTAATCAGTCATACTGTCATATTGATTAATTTTGGACAATAATTTGTAAAAATATATCCATAATATGAAACACTGGATGTAAAAAGTCAAACTTGTCATACCAATACTTCAGCACCGACTTGTCTTTTCAAACATTTGTTTCTTCCTGGTTCAGTGACCGGCCCGTCCGAGGAGTGTGGCATTTCGATTACACATTTTGTTAAATTACACAAACAAGAAATCAATATAGATTATGGTACGGTGAATTTATTTTCCTCTTGCCTACTTTGTATTTTCTCTTAATCCTTCGAATATTCAATCAGATATCACAACTTTTGAATCCGCCTATTTCCGAGATATCAATAAAAATAGAACGTAAGACTTCCCTTTGACCCAGATGTTGTGCTACTTTCGTAAATACTGAAATTAATTTTCTTGAGATTTGTAAGCATTTGTACTATTTGCTAGGAGTAAGGAAATAGAGGGTGTGTGTGTGTGTGTGTGTGTGTGTGACTGTGTGTGTGTGTGTGAGGTCGTGGAGCTAATAAAAGGAAAGGAAAGGAAATTTGTAAAACGTTATTGGAAAATTGCATGACCCATTTATTACCAGACCATTTTCTACTTCTGACACCCAGTCATTCTAGTAATAGTAGACCAATTTGTACCATATTCCCGCTCTCCCCCTCCAAAAAACGATTTACCAATAAAACAAAGATAAGGTAATATGTAGAGTAAATTTTCGAAAAGTATACTGTTTCAAACATAGAACAAGGCCTGCGTTATGTATACCATTAATCGAAGACAAAATAATGTAGGTACAAAATGTATACCCAAACATCATGTGGCCGGACAGGTTGGTTATACGGACAGTAATTTGGAGAAGATTGCATGCAATATTTGATAATTTTTTTGAGGTTTATGTTTAACAATATTACGAAGGACAAATATGCCTGATGGTTAGTGCAATTTGATTTATTTATTTAATCCGGAGGCTAAAAATTATTTTTGAAAGTGTCTGCAACACACAACCCCTGGCCATTCCAGCTCCCTGCCCTGTCCGACATGCTATAGTTGAGAAGATTTTTTATCTCTGGAATGCGTGTGAAAATATCCCCTCTCCGATTAAAACAATACTGCTTTTCAGATCAAATTGATGTCGATGGGTGATTAGTTAGCACCAATTAGTTCTGTTTTCTGCGAATCTTACAACTTACAGGCTGTATATACGTAGACAAATAGGAGATGACTCCACCAGGCATCTAGTACTGTCAAGCACTTGTCAACGGGGGCATCTGCCCGACCATTGTGGCGCGTAATTGGACAACATGTTGCGTTTTTGGCGCGGCTCGTCTGCAAATCAGATTGACACATACGCCTCCCTATTCTGGCCTTGTTTAGGGTACAAATGAATGCTGATTATCTCTGGCGAGGACTTGGATTCAATTGCTTCACCACCTGAGCGAGTGCCTAGGATTTTTTTTGAATTAACGAGCTCGACTCTACAGGTTTCTATTCGATAACAGCCAAACCGAATCATGTACAGAGTCACTCTCAATCTGTGCAGGGACGAGTGAGTGATGATCATTGGGTCTCTACAAATAAATTGTTATGTAAAAAGCAAAGCTATTCCAGTTGAAAACACTTTGAAACGAGTGCTTAATAACATCACAAAAGGCTCTAGGCTCTAGAACATGTCGTGGTGATTAAAAACGGGAGCAATGTGTTTCAATAATATATCAATTCAGTTTAATTCACAGGAAGAAATTAATAAAATATATTTGGGCCTCTACTTCGAATACCAGATCCCCCATGAAACTCATAATATTGGTGCTTCGGATGAATTGAAAATGTTATGAAAATATCTAAGAGCTAGAATGCAAGTAAATATTATTTTCTCTTTAAAACTTATAGTAATTCGAAAGTCTTGAAGTATGATTATCAACTCTGATATTTCACAAAAGATGTAACACCATGCACCAAAGCCGGCATGTAAAATTGCCTAGCGTACACGCATAGAGGCACACTTGAGGACCACGTTCTTGTTTTATGGCACGACACTCGTTCAATCGCGGGCTGTCCATTCCAATGCCCAGGCCTGCGCTCTTGTTTTTATTGGTCTCTGTACAAATAAATACCTCTAAACCATAAATCAGTCATCGTTGAGCAATGTTCAATTAATAATGATATGAAAATATTGGAGTTTGATTGGCGACTAATAAACTGACCTTGTTATATAGGATAAACACATTGAAGCATGGGACTGGTGATTTGGGTCGAAAATGAGACGAAATCAGGATTTGGGGGGCTTTAATTTTTATAGCTCCTTCTTTTGTAGTTAGTTCTTAACTGCACCGTTCTGTATATCTCTACCGAAATTGCGCAAGGAGTAGGAGAAGGAGGAGTAGTAGTATTAGTAGTAGTAGTAGTAGTAGTAGTAGTAGTAGGAGAAGTAGTAGGAGCAGTAGTAGGAGCAGTAGTAGTATAGTAGTAGTAGTATTAGTAGTAGTAGTAGTACCAGTAGTAGTAGTAGTAGTAGTAGTAGTAGTAGTAGTAGTAGTAGTAGTAGTAGTAGTAGTAGTGTAGTAGTAGTAGTAGTAGTAGTAATAGTAGTATAGTAGTATTTTATTAATTTTATTAGTAGCATCACGATCATCGTCATGTTTATATTTCTTTTGATGCAAGGGAAACTTCACCATCTTATTTGTCGAACTAGTTCAATATATTTCTATATATAACTAAATTCTTATTATAAAAGTTTATAACAAAAAATTGGTGACTAAGAATTGATGAAGATTTGCCAAATACAAGGACGAACTCTTCATCAACACCACTGCATGAGAGAAGGTCAAAGATCAAATTAGAATGAGTAATATGAATTGCCATGGCAACGAAAGGCCAATGGTGAAGAGGTTACCTGCAAAATACAAATAAAACTAATAATTGGAGTGGGGAAGAAAACAACATGTAGCTAAAATGAGGAAAACTTTCATGAATCATATTCATAGCTTTCAACGGATGGGAATTTTTAGGGGAGGATTACAAATTGTAAGAACAAAAGGAACTGAAAATTTCAAACGTAATGCTCACAAAAATAATGGTGTTATTACGTTTTATAGTTTATTGTCTGAAAAAAAAGAACGTAGGAGGCCTGAAGAAAATTTGAGTCAAAAGCGAAATGCCACGAAGCAGACACAAAAGAGAAGTAATTATCATGTGTGGAATTGTGGGATATGTCGCCCATATCCTCGGGAAAAAAGTGACAAGAATCGAAAACAAAGAGAAAAACAGAGAAAAGGGAGAGAGAGAGGGGAAACAAAATTTGGTCCTTATGACAAGATGAGGAAGGAAAGCGTGTCAGAAGAAACGAATGGAAAACATGTGGAAGTGGGCTTTACTCCCGTCATATGGGCCGCTAGACAGGGAGGATGGGGGTAAATATCAACATATGTGAAGGGTGATCGTACTCAATTAAAGATCTCGCATTCAAAAGTTATTTTCATAACTGAATATGATAGTATTTTGGAGTAGTACCCGTGAATCATCGTGAGATACGGCCCAAACATTGGCGGACCGAAAAGTCGAACGCTTCTTGCGAAACGATTACACATTGGAAAGTCATCGCTTACACATCTTACAAGTAAACTGCGATTTAGGATTTCCCTGTATTTACCAACAACAATGTTTGTAATAAATTACCCCTTTGCAGAAGATTTGCAGGGATAATTATATTTTCTCGTGTAGTAATGATATAAAAATATAGTATATACACGATCGAATATTCATGTCAAATGTCGAAGCTTAGAACACAGAATTAATTAAGATAATCATGATCATGTTGATTGTAAAATTGACCTCATTCGCCAAGAAAAACGCGGCAATGTTTTAAAGGATGAAACGGAACACACTATTTTCGACAGTTTGTGAGTTTGCGTTGATCGTTTCCCAACAGGTGTTCAACGCTTTCGGACTGACAAACGTATTGTTCTAAATGGATCACAATTCACATTTAGATGACGAATGTCAGATCAAAGTAGGATCATCTGGCATTTAAAGCTGTGTAAAAAAAGGCCTGGTGATTAGTACCTTTGTTTGGGTTGCATCTATTCTCCATGATAGTATTATAACGAGGTATAATGCCAAATTGTATTTAGATTAGCCAGGCCGTAATTACTCAGGCTGACCATTCAAACAATAGTGGGCTGTCTAAAGCATTCAAGTTGTATCAAAATGATGAACAATGGTTGCATATACATGTATAAATATTTATATATATATGGAGACAGAGGAAGGATCGTGACATAATTATTAACTTTTTTTAAATACCATATTAAATGTAAAGGCCTATGCAACTACCCATGAGCTACAAATCGTCCGTTCTGTATAAAGGCTACTTTTATCGAGGGCCATGGAAATTTAATTAATAAAACCCGATAATTCTGTCTCCTGAAGTGGGGGAAAAATTCCATTCAACAATGTATTTTTTCTTTTTAAATCAAAGATTTGGATGAAAGCAAAAGAGAAGGAAAGTGTGGTCTGTCAATGAAATAATGAGAGCAAAGCGATCCAGTATCGCTGTCAATTCGACAATGTATACAGCCGGTATTTGTCAGTCACAATTATGTTTTGGGATATAGGCACTTGACATACATTAATTCGGACTCTGTATACAATGAAGGGACATAATAATAGAATAAATTACCCCGACACCTGTACTTATCTTACCAATAATTCATATCAAATAACATTAATGTATTTAAGCAAAGCTCTATGTTTTATTGGTAAAGCTACAAATCGTATAGATTTAGTATTTTAATTCATGAAGAAGAAAGAAAAAAAAACTAACGATCGCTCAAAAAGTAATGGGGGATATCGTAGTTCATCAGGGATTTAAGAATTAAGAATCAGCGTTGTCCCAATTACATTCCTGCCACATTCAGAATACGTCACAGTTTGTTTCTAAAATAGGAGTAAATCTGAACTTTGACCTCCATTCATTACTGACCAGCAAGGGGAAGGGGGAGTATGAGCATTGACCTACTATGTTATGAGTTGTGAGCTGGATAAAATAGAAATGTAACCCCACATGCATGCATAACTGGTGCATGTGGTGGTTAAAGCTGACGATACAGTCGATACTTGCCCGCATGGAAAGTAAGAGTTTTTTTTTTTTAATCCATACAGACAGTACATTTCAATCAAGAAACGGTAAGATACGGTATTAGTAAAACTCTTTTGTTCAAACTTCAAAGATTCGTACCCAAATATCGTTAATAACGATAACGTAATATGTGGGTCAGTTTACATCAACATGTTGGATGCTTTTCCAGATAATAATGGAAATAAACTATTGCAGGCCTATTCTGAATTTTAAAAATTGATGTTGCTGACCGAATGAGAGGTAACACATAATATGCCAATGGGAAAATATCTTCTTATAGTTGCCGACAGAAAGATTCGAGACAAAAATATTATCCCAAAGTAGTAAGATATGTAGTACGAGTATAGCGGATATCTTAGAATTACAGAGAATATACATTCTCTTATTAATTGTTTTAGTGTGATAATCGTCCTCATTGCAATAAAAGAAGATAGGTCATCCAAAGATGCATGACGGCTATAAAGTCAGTGATATAGGCAAACTCTCCAAACATGTGAAAATACAGTTTTCCCACAAATCTTTGTGAAGTACAAGTGCGTTCAAGATTGATAAAATCATAATGAAATGATCAGATGATCAACATAAAATCCGAGAAAATGCATGCATCAATTATGGGGAGAGGTATTGGCACCTAAATGACAATACCATATTGAAAAATAGCATTTTATATGGATGCAATATATAGTTCTGGGATGGAAACGTAAATATTAACAGAATGTATTTCTCACCTGTATCCGCTATGGAAAAATGGCATTTGATATAGATGCAATAGATATTTTAGGGATTGAAACGTAAATATTAACAGTAATTGAATATTTTTCTCACCTGTATGTTTTATCAATGCGATGCCATGCTATTCCACGCCCCTTCCATCCTCCATACCGAGAAAGCATAGCTAAGTCTTTCATGGGCCATGTAATTACAGCTACCCACCATCTTTTGATCCTCCTCGTCACTCTTTAGAACTTGGAACAGAAAGTCAATATACCTCGATGCTAGCTTCAAAGTCTGTATCTTACTCAGTTTATCTGAGGGTAGTGTGGGGATGATTTTACGAAGGTTAGTGAAGGCATCGTTTAGTGATTGAGTACGTTGTCGTTCTCGCACGTTGGCGAGGACGCGTTGATTCTGGAGTTCGTCGAACGATTGCGGTCCCTTTCGCCTGATTTTGTGCGACAGGCTTCCGCTGCCCGTCGATGAGCCGTCATCACTGCTGTCACCGATCTGGCACTCGTCTTCGCCTTCCGACTGCCGAAATCGTCGCTTGCGTCCGTAACGATGCTGCTTCATGGGGTCGTCATCCAGCTCGAAGTGCTCCCGGAGGTCGAGCTGTGGTTCGCGTTTCACATCCAAGTCGTCACATCGACCATTCACATGATTCAGGTATTTCATGCCAACACCTCCTCCGTTCGTCATCACGCTGTCGTGGCTCATCTTCTGCGCGTGCACCATTTCCCCGCCGATGTATTCTCGGGGGTCGTACTCGTAGCCGCCGCAGTAAACACCGCTGAAGTTGGTGGTGGTAGGGTAGGATGCGGCAGCAGCTTTCCAGCGGCTTTCGTCGTAAGCATACACCCCGTTCGTGACTCCTCCTGAACTGCCTCCGTACCGAACAATGTGCTCCGTGGTTGCAGCTAGACCGGTCGATGTCTGATGTCGACTATATGGATGAATTGCCGTAGACCCCGTCAGAGAATTCACTGAAAGTAGTAATACAAAATAAAAGAGTAACGAAAATCAGCAGGTCGTCTCTTGGAGGGCTGATTTGTCGCGCGTGTGCAGTTATTGGCACCGTGTGTCGCTTATGGCTGGCGTGAGATGTGGGCTGCTGTGCAGAGCCTAGCGGCATGGCATGGTAGGCGGGGCTTAGGCAAATACGACTGTCAGTTCGTTTTCTACCAATCCCCTAGGCTTTTTGATCCCCCTTTCTCTCTCCCTTTCTCTCTCTCTCTCTTCTCCCACACTCTCTTGCATTCTTTCCCTCTGTATTTATCTCTCCATCTTTTTCTCTCCCTCTTGTTTACCTTGATCGTACTATCTCTCTCTTTCTCTCTCTCTCTTTCTCGCTTTCACTTTCCCTTCTTTCTTCTCGATTTTCCTCCTATTAATTAATTGATCTCCAAGTCGGATAAGCCCATTGTTATTGAAATCTCATTCATTAAAAAGAGACCAACTATTAGTTATAACATAAACATTATATCAAAAATGTGATCGTGTGTAGACTGTGTACGGCTGCTTATTATTGCAGATTTGAATTGTAGTAGCTTATCGTTGGTATTAATATGTTCGTTCTACATATACTAATTATAGTTCATTGAAGTATCATTCCCTTCATTTGAGCATAGACTGTTATGTAGGTTTGTCCATTCATTCTAAATTATGTATAGGAGTGTTGATACAAACAGCTTTTAGATTAGTTTCAGAATTCAGAGATTTCTAAACATTTCTAAAACTTGCTACATTTTCAGAATATGTTTATGTCTCTTTATATATGGAATGAATCACAAGATACAAAGCCATAATTTCATTCACTATCCTAATCCAATTACTACGCACGTAAAACAAATTGAACCATGTTAACTAGTTGAAAAGTGAGCGATATTCTTGAAAATTATTCACAACGCAAGATGGAGAGACTATATACAATGTACCCGTGAACTTGAATCGGGTGTTTATGTGAAGACGCTGCCACAGAGAGCCGGTCCCATCGGACCAGCTTTCCGCTATCATTATTGGTGACTCACAGTAGATAAAACATCTTGAAACAAAGCTCCCTCCAAAACACACACATTTATTGCACCTCCTCTATTCTATTTATTTCCCTCCGAAATATTGCTTTCTTTCTGCATGAGTACGAGTATTGTACTGTTTGCTTAGTCATAACGACTCGGTATACTGCTCATCGAAACGAACTCTCTGCACATAAGAGAGCTACGTTATGCATATTATTGCATGAACGAGAAGGATTTATCAAGCTCCCATTACCTGGCTTTGAACTTTTATGTGGATGGGGAGAAACATTAAAAGAATATAAAGAATAAAGAATATAAAAGAGCAACAACATACTTGCACGAAGACATCATGATAATAATGAAGATATTCTACTTTAATATATTATGTGAGAAGTTACATTACATTGCTATCATCTGTATGGTTATGAAATAAAATAATAATCTGAAAAATTATCATTAGAACATTAAAGGTACTATGTCCCTTTTGCAGCCAACCTCAAATGCTGTAGAACTTTGCAGGAATTATGAATATGTCATGTATGTCCTATCTGTGAAATTTAAACGTTAGCAGTGTCCTCATATTCAAATTATGCAAGGAAACCCGTTTACTTGCTAGACTTCACTGTCAGACACTATTGAGTGACTGACTGGCTTTTTTCTTCTTTGGTAATAACATACATGAAAAGAGTTGTTAAGGGTACATGAGCATCTGTCTACATCAATAACCCACTTCTTGTGATGGCCAAGATTAAACTGATTGAATCTTTGCGCAGCATAAAACGTATGACCATTCGGTACAATTGTCTGAAAATCAAGACTATTACTTTTGGGCTCTATAGCCCTAAAGTCGATTTGACAACTAATAGTCGTTATTTTCCCACTTGAAGACATTTTCAAGCCCCACCTTTTTTAGGGAAGTTCTAAATTAGTATTATCTTTCAAATGCAGTTGGAATTTAACTTTTTCATTTTTTTGGCCTGCAAATGGGACATAGTACCTTTAAACCTCTGAGATTTATAGACACCCTATAATTCCAAAATCTCTGCCAAGCAAAAAAAAGATTTAAAAAAAGTAAATCATAAATGGATAGACGGTAAAATATGATTACCAAAATATAAATAACTAAATAAATAAATGAAACAAGTAACGATATAACACTTCAAGAAGAAGAATCAAAGCACACCCTCATTCAAATAAAGTTTACAAAAAATACTGTCATCGCTGCCATGACCGCCCGAGTCAAGTCTGCCTTTAAATTAGGCCTACATTCATTTCCGCAAAATTGATCAATACTATAATAATAAAACAAAAATCAGCTGAGTTTATCACAAGACATTGTTTCTCTTTGTACACGATGTACTCCACGTGAGACCTCTCGAATGAACTGGGGGTGTTTCACAAAGAACCTTAGTCGAACTTAACTCTAAGTTGGACTCAAAAGTTATCGAGAGTCATTATTGTGTAGCCTTTAAAAGTAATATACTAAAAAGCGAAAATCAAGTATTTTAGACTATTTATAAATTCCATACCAAGTACAAGAAATCTCCTTGACAATAGAAAATATGAATGATTTGAATCAACATGATATGCCTTTTAAAATAACTTTTACAAAATATGTGCATAGATGCTAACGGATTTCCAACTTGAGATAAGTTCTACTTAGGATCTTTGTGAAACACCCCCCCCCCCCCCCCTGGAGCTGATGTGTAGCCTACAACGACTGCAGAACGAGAGCAATCCAACTCTTGTAATAAATTTGTTTGTATATGGAAGCAGAACATTCAGAGAAACAGGTTGACGAAAGTTTGAAATAAATCGAACTTATAATAAATAAAGTTATGAATGTTTAAAATATGAGATCACTACTTTCATTTGGATGTCAAATTGGCAATTTTTGTGACGTAGTGTCGGATAACTATCCCGTTTGTATATCACTATTTTCTGTTTTTCTCCCAAGTGCTTTCACCCTTGGGGTACTTCTCAAAATATATCATGGAGAATATATTCTCTAAAATATTTTTTGTTTTCAAGTTTCTGCTTTTATAAAAACCAAATTAATATCAGGATGGACTTCCCCTTTAAGTACGGGTTCCAATGCATATATACCAAGTCAACAACGAATACATCTGTCACAATCAGTAATGTTTGAGTTCGATTTATGTCCATACGATTTAAAATGGCTCCACAATTAGAAGGCCATTATTTCACAAATCAATCGTATAATTCGCATTCTGTCTATGTCTCGAATACCATTATATTACGGTACATGAGCATACTTCCCTTTTTTCCCTTTTATATTCGATCGACCATACAGACGTTGCCCAATTTGCGTCATTTTAATGAGCCCAAATCAAGATCTTAAAAAAGGGGTCTCCACCGTTTCCGTCAGTTCTTCACCACGCGAGAGTACCTACTGGTTAGACCGAAAACTGACGGAACTCTGGCCGCCCCACGCCCCGACCCTGCTCCGCCGCCAACCCCATGGCGGGCAGCTAATTTCGTGCGCTGCAGTACTTCGGTTATTTTCAGCCTATGACCAAAAAAAGAAATTCTCTATATCTTTCATTGATGCAACCTCGTTCGTTCACTGCGCGCTTCCACCGCACCCCGGTTGGCCATCGTCGCCATCCCCGCCCGGCCCGGAAGACTGGGAGTCGTGGTCAAGCCGTACTATACAATAGAAGTTTAATTGCGGCTTCTCCTTTATAATCTCATTATATTTGTTGAAATATTATGACATCATACATCATTATTTAATAATATAGTTTTGCCTTTAAATATTTTGTGAGAGAGTATAACCTAATGCTTACATTTATCGGCAGTATTCAAGGATGTAAAAAGTTCCAGGTCTATATATACTCTTTTAATAATACATGTATATTGAAGTAAAGAGGTGAAAGTTAACATTAATCATATTACGGATAAACTTGATTATTAATTAATAACATAACCAATAAAATATTACAGAGCATTAGTAATCTTTTAAACACAATTCCAAAAGACAACCCTCTGTTATCAACTTTTTGCAGAGACGTTTGTCCAATTTCGTATCATATGCGTTGATCAAACGTTTACAACATTTAATCCATTATGAATAATTTTATGTGGGTAATTTTCAGAAATGAAACTTGTCTCAGTGTGAAGAATTTTAAAGATAAAGCATTGCATGTCAAAATTATCGGGGTGAAATAGTCTTTCTGTCAATTATAATGTTTAGGGCTCACTTGCATTAAAAAAGCATCAATAACGGAACTGAAATTCATCTCTTGCATTGTTTATTATGCAGTATATTATTTGAAGTCTAACTCCATTGTGAGTGTATTAAAACTAACACCATCCTAGCGATCCTCTCGACTGTCCTCGTTGAAGAAGGAAGAATTACTAATATTTTGGCTAAAAATATTTTGTAAGGTCACGTCAATAAAAGGGGTAAATATAGCTATATATGAATATCAAAAATTCCACTGTATACCTGCTCTGAGTTTTATTACAATTAAAGCTAACCGTGGATATGTGTAGGACCTTACTTAATTTGAAAGCTAACTTTAATGGGTTATAAGTGTTACAATTATATATTTGACATGTGATAAAAAGGGAATATAAGATGATAAAGCTCACAATTTAGCAATATCTTAGTTATTTCCCCTAACCCTTAACTAGATGTTGTAATTGTGATGTACACTAGTAGTTCCCCACACATTTAGTAGACTGTGAGTTTCAGAGGGTTTTTTTACGGTAAGCAAGCTAGAAGGCATAATTTGAAATAAAACAATATGTCTTGATCTCTATCTGGTCAATTCATTTAAGAGATTGTTTAAACAAAGTTGTTATTTGTGAATGGCTCAGCCGAACATACACTACGTGCATGTTTTGTAATATTAACATGACTTATTCACATAATTGCGACTTAATAAATATTTTCCTATTGACATTACTGTTTACTAGGTTAATGATATATGTTTATTTTGCAAAAGAGTATTTTTTAAAAATGTTTTGTATAAACGTTATAAACGATGTAAATATGTTCATGTTTATTCAGGGCCCCATGGAAGACCACTACTTGTTGGTGAATGGGCTACCCTGTCAAAAGATTAGAAATAACTAAATAACTAAATAAATCCGTAGAAGGGCGTAACTCCTTCTCTTTGGGTTAATGCCCTTCTCACTCTCCGCAGGGTCCAGGAGAGAAAACTCGGGCTCGGGCGCCTATACCCAGCGGCGTAGGGTACATTGCCTCTCAGCAAGCAAGACCCAGCCCAACTATTAATTGGCTGATCAGTAAACCAGAGAGAGAGAGATAGAGAGAGAGGGAGAGAGAGAGAGAGAGAGAGAGAGAGAGAGATATATATATATATATAGAGAGAGAGAGAGAGAGAGAGAGAGATAGATAGAGAGAAGGGGTCGTAGGGTAAAAGAAAGAAAAAGACAGAGAAAGAGAGAAAAAAGGGACACAGAAAGAGAGAGAGAAATTGAGAAACAGAAAGAGGGGGGGGGGGAGAGAGAGGGAGAGGAAGAGATAGATAGAAGGGGGAGTGGTTCCTGGTAGAGAAACAGTCCAATATTGGCTGCACGAGAGTTCTTGGAAATATTCCATTATGATTATTTCTGTCATGGTTGATCAAAACCGCACAGACGACGGGGTACGTCTTGATATTTAGTCGTATTATACATAGGATGAAGAGAAAAATATATTCGGCGTGTGCCCTTATATGGTCAATATCTGCCGTGCTGTTACATTTTATTAATTAAGGGAATATAAATGAAAATTGTCATAGTGTTATTGACATAGTGATGTAAGATATTCGCCCTTTATCTTATATTTTAAATACCCCCTCCACTTTCTTGTATGCAATGAAAGATACAGATTGAAAATAATTATAACAACATCGCCGTAGCTTACAATGTGAGCTTATAACAAAACAACGAAATATGACTTGTTACGTTCACTTAATAATATTTTTAATCCCCCCCCCCCCTCCTTTCCCGCATCGGTCATAGTAATGCACGCTTAAATAGGTGGCTAATGTTCATTAACGTGTCATATTTTCATAAATAAAGTACAGCGAACTGGAACTTTAAATGTAAAAAAATACAAACAAAATAAACAAACAAACAAACAGGCAAACAAACAGAAATATCTCTAAAGTTAAATTGTTACGTTAGTAGAGCGACGGAAGTACTTGAAATACTACGGTATGGGTCGTAGCAACGCACGCTTTAATAAGTGAAAAGACTGTTGTAATTAAACTTATCGGCTAACTCATTAACGTGTCATATTTTCATAAATAAAGTGCATTGAACTGAAATTTTGAATAGACAAAATACGAACAACATAAACAAACAAACAAACAGGCAAACAAACAGAAATATCTCTAAAGTTAAATTGTTACGTTAGTATAGAGCGACGGAAGTACTTGAAATGTTTTCGAGACCTTTCTGAATGGACAGATGTAATTATTTCGAGTGGGCTCATTACATGAATGGCGCCAGATAAGAGTCAAGGATTTGATTGTGTCATTAGGCTGCTATCTTCAAACCCATTTTCCCACCGTATGAAACACCATTTGCTGCTGAACATACCGTGTGAATTCGGCAAATTAAATTTGCTGATGAGAGGAATAGGTTAAATGAGATAGTGATCACAAGCCTCATGAATAAGGTTTTTTTCCAACCAACAACAAAAGACCAATCAAGCCACAAAAACGATCTATACAAAATCTTTAAAAAAAAATACACATCACAATAAATATTTATCCATTAGGCACCTATCATCTTTGATGGAAACAAAATATTTTATTTTCGCACCTTGTTAAAAAGTCTTTTCCAATGCGGTTTCCTTTAGCTTCCAAGAATATTGCAAGGGTTTATGTGGATCAATTCACATTCATCTAAAAGTTTGTAACTTTTCAAAACTGGGACATACGCTCCGTTGACTCAGGAATTACAAAACAAAAGGTCGAAAAGTATCTTGCAATTAAAACAAAGTATAAAAGAAAGTCATGATACTCTTTGTACTATTGATTTAGAATGAACTTTGAGTATTTCTTTGAACTAAGATTGTTGACGAAAGTACGTTGTCCTCTAATTACATAGCATGCATGGGGTGTGCAAAGACGTTTCCACTTCCTCTTGTACACCGGATTGCAAAAACCGGAAACTGACCAGATCTTGATTCTCTCTTTCTCTCTCTCTCTCTCCCTTCTCCCCCTCGTTTTAATCTTCTCCTGTACTGTTCCAAAAAACAATCAGAATTCTTTTCTTGTTTTTTTATTGTTTAATTGCAATGACTTTCTTCGTAATTTGCTTTGTTTTCGTCTTTTCTATGTTTTATCGACGTCGATCTTTGTTACCTGCTATAGTTTCATTTTGTCCATCAGTAGACTTACATAGAAGCACATACTCATATGCCCTCTCCCCCTTTCCCTCTCTCTCTCTCTCTCTCTCTCTCTCTCTCTCAATCCCATTCGTCGATCAGTTTTCCTCGTTGCATCTTATGGTTTTCATTTTTGTATTGGTCCAATGTTATACACTCATATTCACACCCCCCCCCCTACCCCCCCTTTCCCGGATCTCTTTCTCCCCCTCCCTTCATCCCTCTCCGACTATCTCCCCTCTCTCTCTCTCTTTCTTTCATGTATGTTTTTTCTGTTCCCAGCTTTTACTTGTTAATACGTTGTTAATCGGAAGGACAGTAATTAAAATCACAATGAGTAGTTCCAAAATATTTTTGAGCAGGGATGAATAACTGATGTGTCAAAACATGTGTGATTGTGAGACAGGGCTGTACATCCGGTCACTTCATTAGGTTCCCACGTTTGGTATAAAGATGGGCGTGGTATATGAAGATGAAGATGCATACAGACAGCCAGACATGGAGGACAAACATGAGGACCTTAAGACTTATGGTATTGTTTTCATCCCCTCCGCCAAAACAATTGACTAAAATGGCACCCAAAATCGTAAGAACATTCTTCACTATTTCTTTATCTGATTCATATATTTATTTTACCATTTATTTATTTATCTATATAGTTTTTTATTTGTTCATTTATTTATTCAGCTATTTATATATTTATTAGGCCTATCATATTTACCGCCTATCCATTTAATGACTTTTTAAAAAATCTATTCCTCGCTTGGCAGAGATTTCGGGATTTACAGGGTGTCTATAAAATGTGAGAGATTTTTTTTTCTTTCTTCTTTCTTCTTTGCTTCCTTTTCTTCTTCTTTTCTTCCTTTCTTTTTAATTCCTCAAGGTCTATATATTTCAATCATCAGAATCTATGGATAATTCGTCTTGCTGATAAAATGTTCGACTTGAAAATATTTTAACAACTCTTCAGACATGAGTTCATAGAAAGAATAAAAAAGGTAGTAGAATCTCCCGTTCTGAAAATAATAAGTCAAATTTTGACCATTCTTAGTAGGTCCATGACTACGAAAACCATTTATATGTTTACAATGGGCGAGTAGTGGGTTTCTCCGTGGGAATTGCGGAGGAGCATAGGGAGAGCTGGTCGTCGACTCACGCTGTGACAGTGGCTGGTCTGGCCGTCAGCGACGCGCTGAATCCCGCTGGCAGCTAAAACTGTCACACTCATTTCAAATGAATAACTTCCGAGTAGACACAATTCATGCTCAATCAAATTAAAGGTAGTAACCCAGTATTGATTGAGTATATTTTCACTTATATAGGTGTATGATATGACTCTGATTATCTTAATGGTAAATATCAGTAACGTGCAGTTAGATGAAATGCGGTAGAGAGCTATAATGATGATACAATGATAGAAATGGTAATAATAATAATGATGATTATAATAATGATAAAAGTAATTATAATAATAATAATAATACTACTACATGTACTTCTAATAATAACAATAATAGTGATAACTATAATAATCATTACAATGATTTAAATAATAATGAAAATATTAATTATAATTATAACGATAACAATGATACTTATACTACTACTAATAATAGTAATAATATTAAATGTATAACGCGCTGGTAACTGGTAGGTGCCGACGCTCATGGCGCTCTAAACAACAATAATTTTAAACTTGAGTAAAATTACATAATGCAAATAAAGCACAAAAGTAAACAATATCTCAACATCAAAATAAAGAAAGAAACATATTCATAATACATGGATTCTAAAATAAAACTTAAAGTAACGATTAAAATTTGATTTGCTCTGGTGGTCCTTCGTATACCACGTCGAAGCAAGACTACATAGCAGTTTGAACCGGGAGCCAAAAGGGCACTTGCTCCAAAATTAAATAGCCCCCCCCCTCTAAACCACCGATAGACACAGTCGCAACAACTTTCGAAAAATAAACTCAAGGGTAGTTCCAATATTCTTTTGCAGAGCTATAAAAAAATCGTGTTTGGATTACACAATAATAAAGTTTCTATACTTTAAGAGGTGATGGCTTAGACCTTTTCAATTGCCTTCGATTGGTTTTTCGAAAGCCTTTGCGATCGTGATTGATAATAACGATTCTGATGATAATGGCGATAATGATAATGATAATGATGATGATGATGATGATGGAAATGATAATTACGACGACGATGATGATTATGATGATGCTTCTGCAACTGCATTTTCTCCCAATAGTAGTACTACATTTTTATTTCGCTACTTCTTTACAGTTTTACTGTTTCGCTAATCCATCTTCCATGCACCTGCATGTTTTGTAGCACGAAAAGGATAGAAAACAATACTCAACAAGAAAACATTGGCTTACTAACCCACTTAATTCATACGATGAATATAGAACAACTAATATTTATAGAAAAATTGGTGCCTGATATTTATTAATTTAGGCAAGAAAAAAAGTCTATTCATGGCAACGCTCTTGACAGGGCTAGGTTCTTGTAGGTATTTTTATGTTATCACTCTCCAACAGACTTGGTGAGGTTTTCCTATGGCAACAGAAAAAGCGAGTAAGAGAGGAAAACTTCACTAACGGTATGACCTAGATCGACAACGAGAAACTTGAACGCAATGTGATGAAATCACCTTTGAACACAGTCGATGAAAATAAGGATTACCGAAGGGGATTTTATTCTTTCAAGCTAAAAATGAAGCTTGAAATAAATTAAAGGAATCAGGTCATGGGATGCTTACCGTGTTGTATAAAAGCATACTTTTGAATCTGAATTCAGTTTCAATCAAATGAGTACAACAAATAACTAATTACAGACTCGGGAATTTCTATAAATTACATAAATAATTTGTCTTTTTTGTTCGAACTGTTAATGTTTATTCGTTAATTTTCATACAGATATATGTATTTCTAAACATAGTTTGAAATTAGACAACTTCGGTCTATGTGTCATGTTCTATAAAAGACATGAGTGACATTCCAGATGGAACATTTTATCAAACCGAACCTCATTGTAAGTGATGTTTGAGTTTTCACCTACAACAATTTGCAGAAGTTTATTAATATGTCGTGTCCCAATGATATGGATATTATGTATGCAAAATGAATAATGCAAGATATTTTAAGTCTATTAGACAGACCTGTTCTTCTTGGATGTTTGTAGACATATGACATTTTGAAATTAGGATAATAATGATTTTATATATTTGTTAAGGTGCTCGACTTTCAAGGCTCTTGTAATATAAAATCATGGTCGCATTTGGAATAAGCTTTTTAAATATTTACTTTTAGAGCACTTTTGTATCTGTGACCAATTTAGTCTTATACCAAACTACGTGCACAAATTCGCTTGCTATTCTGTCTTTGCAGAAAAAGGAATAGATCGTATCAATATGATAACAAATTGCGAGCTTTGTGGAATTAAAAGATTAGGTTCGGCCAATAATCTTGATAATTACTGCACTATTTATATGGATACATGCTTGACTAACTATTTAACCACATTCTCGTGCTAACTGTTATTATTATTTGTATCTACACAACCTCCTTGTGTCACACCATACAGTGTCTTGAGCTTCTCTCTCCATATCAAGCGATTACTCAGCACCTAATTATCAGATTGCAGCCCGGCGTACATCCGACAACCGTAATGACAGAGATGAGCTTCAACCTTGCAGTAAACACAAACACAAGACAAATTCACCCTATCCTCTCACTCTCACTCTCTCTTTCTCTGTATGTCTGTCTCTCTGTCTCTCTCTCACTCTCACTCTCTCTCTCTCTCTCTGCCCTGTATCTCTTACTTTCTTTTCCTCTCCCTACTTCTCTCTCTCTCTCTCTCTCACTATCATCTCTCTTTATCTCTACACCTCTCTTTTCTTTTCCTTACCATCTTTCTCTCTCAATCCCCTCCTTCTTTCTATCTCTCCCTACTTCCTATTTCTATCTCTCTCTGCCCCTATATCTCTTCAATTTGTTTTATTCTCCCAGCATCTCCCCCACCCATTTCTACCCCCTTTCTTCATTTGCTCCTCTCTATCTCCTCCTTCGTTTCCCTGATTTTCTTCGTCATAATGATTTTTCTTCTGATACAATGTATTATCATGTCTCCCTTTTTCAATTTGTTGTGTCATACTTCATTTCTTTGTTGCCCTTCCCCCTTCTATCTCTCTCTCTCTCTCTCTCTCTCTCTTTATATATATATATATATATATACTTATATATACATGTATATAATAATTATATGTCTCCGTCTTCCTCTCTTCTCTTTCACTCTCCTTCTCCCTCCCCTCTGTCCATTTTAACGCACTTTTTGACATGACCTTCCAAACCTCTCTCTCCCTTTATTTTATAATCATGTATCTTTGTATATTGCTTTATGTATCTCTTCTCTCAAGTTCCTATTTCGACACTAGAAATTGAACCATTGTAATTAACAATTGTGACCTACTTATATGTTGCTATTTTTTGTTTGTTAATTATATGGTGTATGCGCGTACCTATTCTTTAAGTTAGACTTATTTCTATCACTCTTTCCTGACAGTCGCGAAGATCTTTATTTGAATGTATCTCAAATTTTATCACAAAAAATCCTGTCACATAGAAACAATGATTTGATATAAATATACTGACACAAATCATTTTGGTAAACGGAACTAAGAAAAGAGACTATTGGTAATGGAGGTTAGTCCCATCGATATGTACGTTTTTATAATTTACAATTTGTATCGATATTTACAATTTAAAATATTGTATTCTATTAAGAGTGGATAAGTTCGTTAAACAAATCCATGACAAATTTAAAGAAACTTTATGGAATGAAATTGGCTTTTGTTTTTCTTTCCTTTTTTTGTCGAAGGGGGTGGGGCGAATATTAAAGGTGTCTATACCTCTTTGGAAATTAGTGTGCGTCGTGTGTCATTTTGAATATGCAATAATATGATAAGATGAACTACATGTACATTCATAGAATCTTTATGATGTATAATTTTTCATGCAAATTGATTGTGTAATGTTTGAGAGATGGTTCGGGTTATATATTTCTTTCACAATCGAAATAAATTTGTAATTAATTATTAGAAATGTTAAATTACAGATTGCAAATCTATTTTAAAGGCTTAGGAATGGGAAGTTGCAAAGAAGAAAATTGCTCTAGTAAAAAACAATTCTCACAAAATAGTTCACTCACAATACAAGATCTAGATTTCACTCAATATTTATTGGTGCGTTTGTCCTAATATAGGAGAAAGAGATGTATGTATGTAACTCATGGAGCGTCGTTACAAATGCGTTATTATAATACTTCGGATAATAAATTCTATATCTTTAATCCACCTGTTCATTTTGCATTTATTTTTTTATTTTTTATATAGGTGTTACTCTTAATACATATTGCGTCGCAGACCGCATCATTCACAGACAACGACTTGTACGCGTCTGCGAAATGACGCCTCGTTTTCAACGCGTATAACAAGATCAAGCGGAATCCATTTTTTGTAAATATGATAATGATTTTGCTTGTTAATCTAAAATATTTGTTTAATGGATTATGCTCCAGTCGAACTTGAAAATGCACAACTGAAGCCGATGCGTAAGTGCAATAAAAATATCATAGTTATACACAGAGAGAAATTGAGGTGAATTGCTTTCTATTTTGTTAAGATCCATGGTAAGTATACGAATATTTAGGATTTTATATTAGTTTTGATTATTTGTTCGTTTCTTTAGGTTTCAATTCGGGACCCTTAGCGGACCAGCGAAGATAAAACAGGGATCAGTGGTGATGATAGAGGCATAGTGGTGGTTATTATGTTTTTACCTGACTGCTAAGAAAGCATAAATGTTTATTATTAAGCAACCAGAGGACCGACAGTTTTAAGTTCTCCCCGAGAGGCCTGGTAATGAGGATTAATGCTTTACCAAAGGGCACTAGCGCATCGCCTTGGTTTGTGTAATCCATCCGTTTTGCTCTTACATGCATAACGGATGTTCTACAATTCAGGAAGAAAATACTCTGCTTCTTAATACATATTCCTTAAGTAGTTATTCCAAGCAGAGTTGTGAATCACTGCTTTGTTTCTTTCAAATGTTTCCAAGATGCTCCGAGTTTCACATAACCCTTGCATTATGATGCGATCACGAACTGACTCAATCAAAAACACTCACATAACGCTCACCGAGGGGCAAATCAAACTCAAGCCACGTAACAGTCATACTCATCATTTACTTTACGAGGGATAGAATTACATGGTCAATAAAATCAATACAGGAACGCCCTCCTGACCTAGTAATAAAAGTTCCGAACAACCAAAAGAAAAATGAAATATGATATGTATATAAATAAATAAATCTTACCATTTTCTTACAAGTGCTACATCATGTTTGAAATGACACGACAAGGAACCAGTCATAAAATAAATAGGAAAATGACAATAAGCGTTTTGGGTTCCATCACAACTATATGAAGAGCTTAATTCAAAAAGGAGCTAAATCCATTTTTGTAACTTTGAAGAAAATAAAATTGTTTACCAGATTTTTTCCAAGCAGACGTCTATGGAAAAGTGATATTAGATGGGGCATTTTTTTCTCGTTTGATTTGCTTTTCTTGGATTTATATGCCTCTGCTAAATGGGTGGAGAAACCAGTGAATACCCCATGAAAATCTTGATAAATTGTAAAAGAATATATATATGAAACATTTATGCAATTTAAGTACACTGTTGCCCATAACGTTGGATTGCCCTTTTTTACCTCTTTTTTACGATATTCAATTCAATTCAATTCAATTCAATTTCGGTATATTAATATCAACATAATACAATGTACAATGCAGTAGTCCAGGGACCAATAATGCAATGTTTACATAAAATTTGCATAAAAACAGGAATGATCATATAAATGTACAATAAAAATGATAAAAGATAAAGTTAACATTATTGTTCATACCTAAAGTTATATACATATATAAATAAATGATAATAGATGGATGAACAACCTATAACAGTTACTTGAAATATTGAACCAATTATTGCAAGTAAAACTATTCTAAATAATAATATAATTGTAACAATATGGTTTATTCTTAATAGATGAAGTTTATCTTTTCATAACATTATTGAACAATCTCTAGAACCCTTTGGATCTATCACAGATGAGAATAAATAAACTTTATATCATCTGAGAAACTATCATGAAAAGTCATATTCTCCCTTCTTACTTCATGAAAAGAGGTAAAAAAACAAAATGTATTCCAACTTTATTGGAAACAATATATTAAACTTTCAGTGGTATCAATACTCACACATTTGTCGAGTGTATAAGTCGAGTGTTATGGGCAGCAAATATGATTAGTTAATTTTAGCCTGTCGACAAACAAGTATTAATGAAATGCAGCAAAGCCAAAATTACTTGTTAAAAAAGAATATCTTTTCAATATAGTTTTATCTTATACATTACTAAAAACGATTAAAGGATTTCTAATTTTCTTAATAAAAATCATGCGCGACATGGAATATTTACATTTTTACGTCATATATCTTCAGCGTAATATATTCAAATCCTCTATTCAAAAAGCAAAAATATTTCTCGAAAACAAAAATCATTACAGAGTGATTGCGACAAGAAATCACATTATAACGCATATTTTCAAATATAGATGCAATTTCTATTGGATGTATACATTTTTAAAACGCGTGGCATAGAAAAAAAAATCCTTACATTACGGAATGCATTTGAGATGAAACATAATCCTTTGCCAAAATACATTTTCC
>JAVYIG010014161.1:0-43116 GCA_035222895.1 Strongylocentrotus droebachiensis
TGCGCGACGACGACAACATCTCAAGTACTCTGTGAAGGTGATGTGAACTTTTAATATAGGTTGCAAATTACTTTAACCTCAAGTTTCAAGCAGTCAAACACATTTCAGTGTTTTAGGGGCTGTATAATACTTGTTTATTTATCTTGTATTTACTTCGTATAACAAAACACAGGGTAGTCCATTCAGCATTAAATTAGGTCTTCTATTAATCCTTGTAATGAAAAAATATATATACAAAAGTAATATTAAACATTTACAACGATAACGAAAACAATACTACAAAATAAATCATTACGGAATATTAATAACATTTTTTCTACATTCTCCCCAGTCCTTTTTTTCCCAGTCCAATTTGCTGGGTTCTCCTAATATAACGTTTGTGGCCAGTTAGTGCTATATTTTAGAAGAACAAAAAGGATGACAGAAAAAAAGGGTCAACAAATTAAAATAAATATTGCACGCATTGCTTGCTGTTCGTATGAATATTAGTTGAACTGTATCATAATATAGGATTTCCCGGCCAAATCCGCGTGTTTGTCATTCGAATTCATTTACTTTGCATTTAAGTAAGCGCAGATCGGCTTTGCCATGCCAATTATCATTCAATTTTCCAGTTTTTGTATTTAATTTAGGATTTTCGTCGAAGGGTTTCATAGATCTGTCATTCAATTTAGAAACTGCTCCACTAGCATTCAAATTAATATTCACTTGTCGAAGCGTAATTTTTATCATTCAAATTAACACCTGTCATTCGTATTCGTAATATTTGTTATTCAAGTTAGGGAAGTTAGGGGGGAAGAATTGCAACAAACTTTTACAGTTTTTGAATAATGCAGTTAAAATGCATGATTGTCATCGGGGTCAAAGCTGTTATTCCATTTATGTATTTTCAGGACAATGCAGATGGATGTAGTCAGACATAAAGTAAAGAAGGGGCAAAATCAAGGGATATGGCATTTCTGCACGGGACATGTTCATATACCCGGGAAAGGTGGGGGTACCCTCAATCGCACCTTTTTACTACAGACTCGGAATTTTACAAAAGTAATTCACATCGTCTCTTATACCCAGCAAACCCCTCTGTTTTTCTTAAAGAGTTTCATAGTTTATTTGCCCGCCAGCAGATCGATGGCTAAAGGCATGGCTAAATAATCATGTTCAAATTGTTGACTATAGTCCCAGCCCCAGTCACAATATTGTACCCTTCTTCCATAATGAAATCATGATGAAATTATGATAAATTTATGATGAAACATAAGACAAATAACTTCCTTACATGAACACTTACAAATATACTGAGACCATCAGGTCCATAGATACAAGTCGTTTTTTTCTTCTTAACAATCAAACTTAAATGCTGATGAATATAAGATAAATCTAATAAGTATAAGTGTATAAATGCAAGAAAATAAAAAATGATGAAAAACACATGAAAAAACTATCTTGAAAGAAAAAGAATGAGCTATAAAAAGTGTGTAATAAACGAGAAATGTTTGTTGACCATCAATTTAAGTGCACAAAGTGCTAATTTGAATGCTACAAATGAATTAGAATGCTAGAAGTACACCGTCGCGTTGTCAGAAAATCGTGTTGCGCCAAATCGAATGACAAATAGCGAAAGAAGCACATTGTTCATTAATTTGAATGAAACATACGTAGATTCTAACGACAATTCCATAGATTTGAAAACTAGAGAAGGGAATATAAACCCATGATATACCTGACTGCACTAAAACCGTCGAATTTGAACGCAAGACAAATTAATTTGAATGACAAACTCGCGAATTTGGCGGGAAATCCTATACCAAAATCTCTTCTTTTTTTTAAATATAAGAATCATTCACATTCTGTAAAAAAAATTAACAGCGGCATTGCAAAAATATCATATTATGTATTAAAACATACTTTACTTATGCATGGTAGATCAGGACTGATTAAATTCCAAAAGCATGTGGAATTCAAACGGTATAAATAATATCATGGCCACAAATGGTGTTTTTTTTTAGGGGTGGGGGCGTATTTATTTGTTTGGTTTCAGTTATCAGAATGCTTACTCAATTGTGAATGGTATACTTTTTATGTACACATATAGCTCCAGCCGCCGTCACACGATCCAGCACATACACCGCATCACCGCTCCCTAACCGCTGTCTCCGAGGGTTCACGCAGAAGACGGTCCACAAGAAGTCCAAGACCCGCTGTGCTGCTGAGTGCTTGAAGGAGGACTTCTGCGTCTCATTCAATTTCAAAGATGGCGTCTGTGATCTCAACTACAGTACCCGAGACCATGAGCACTACAGTGCCTTCCAAGAGGAGGAAGGGTGTTCCTATTATGAACCGTAGATTGTCTTAATAATCAGAAATGGGAAATTTAAAGATTGCCCGTATGGCATATAGACAACTGGTGAAAAGAGAAGGTTGAGTTCCGGTAAAGGTTTTATTTTAATTTTGGCCTCCAAAGAGGAGGCCTGGGGGTGTTTCACAAAGACTAAGATCGACTTTAAGTTGGACTTAACTATGGCAGGCCATTCATGCCCCTGGTTGCTCTCACCGTTATGATCTTTAGATAATATTTTTTCCTTCAATAATGAACTATCAAGAAATGTAAATTCTGTAGATTTGTGACCATGATTTGTACATCCCTTGAGAGACCAATGCCAGTGAATGGTGAGAGAAAACTGTGGCATGAAAGGCCTGCCATAGTGAGGTTCAACTCAAAATTGATCTTAGTCTTTGTGAAACACTCCCTAGGTGTTCTTTCTTCGAACTAGTGCCAGCATGTAACAAATGAAATACTGCACAACTGTCAGTTTCGAGTTCGTTTAAGAAAGATTTCCCTGGTGTTTTGAAATTCGATAGTCGATGTTTTTTCTTCTCACATTCATTTGTATTTGCAAGATTTGTGTAGTTTACGCATGATCGTTTATAGCAGAGTCAAAAACACACCACCTCAGTGTTCGTGTACATGTTTGAACATACTTTTTAATGCGAAATGTATAACTAGCATGAGTATAAAAAGTAAATATAAAGTAATACCACGGGTTGTTTGAGGATAACAATACATGTATACTAGCACTTCGTAGTGCACCTTTGTCCAGAAAAAAAAAAAAAAATATTGTGTGCGGCATTTTCTGTAAATAACATACATTGTATTTTAGTGTGGGCGGGTGTGTGCATGTTAGCGTATTCGGGTGGATGTGTTGGCGTGTGTGTAAGTGTGAATTGATGTTGTAAGTTTTACTTTGGGATGGAGGTGCGGGTCATACATGATGCCATTTTCATTTCGTTAGCAGTGCGACTGCTATGGGCATGACAGGTTTAGAACTAACGATTGCAAAAGTATCATGTTCTAATCATGTTGGCAAGTATCGACTATAACGTCACAATAATAGTGTCTTTTGAAAGATAGGACATTCTACTTTAATCACAAAGAATTTGAACAAATCTGACCGGGCCAGAAAAAATTGTATCTTCTTGCCGATAAACAAGATAATTATTTGGATATCATGGTGTGTAAAAGTCTAGGAGGTCACGTAGCAACTTCGCTTCATAGGAACAAAATTGATATGGTTAAAAAATGAAATTCATATGTATTTTAAGGTATGTTTATCAAGATCTAGTTCTTTGTACTTATATCAGAATACTCCTGGATTTTGATAGCCTGGATATCGACTTAATGGAGGTGATAGATTTTTCAAACTACATTAAGATCCACTTGTCACTATAAGGCAGTTGCCTTTGTCATCATAGTTACTACTGTAGTATGATCATGAATGTTGCGATAAGGAGGTGAAGGTGTCGTGGTATTGCGGTTCATTCACTTGACTGTGAGTCTGATTGTCAAATCCTAGCCCGACACTAACGTCCTCTGGCACAAAATTATTCCACATTTGCCAATCTCCACCAGTTGTAAAAGGGTACCTGGTAAATGCTGGGGTACTACTAAATGCAAGGTCCTCATGAAGAACAGCACTGATGCTTATGGGCTTCCCCGGGTAAACAAAATTATTATCAAATTATTTGTATGACTGACTATCATCATGAGGGGCATGTGAATGTAAATTGGCTGAATAATCTGATACATATATATATAACTTGGTGGATAGCTGCGGCAGAGCATTCAATAGAGGCATGATGTTTCCATGACGGAGCTCAAGAATGTAGGGCCTAGGTATTCTTATTGAAACTGTATTTGTCATATATTTACACGATAATGTACATGATATAGCACGCAAATAATTAATATGACGGAAGGACAAAAATGATGGATATGAATTGAGTGTTCCCTATATTTGGCGATTGAAACCCTACTTTCAATATAATTGTCTTGTATAGAATATGGAACTATGTGTTCATTAGATCATTTTCAAATTGGTTCTAAACGGAAAAAAGAGCCATATACAATTATTTACACTTCGGCTGGACTAATGAGCATGATAAGACATTAACACCAATATGGTTAGGAAAAAACGGTAACAAATATAATTGTAACTACAATAACGAACGTGGGCAATAACCTAATGACTGATTTAGTATAATGAATGATGAAACAGTAAATATATGGTTTATAGATTAGATAACTGTACAAAGTAATGTAAATATTGTCCGTCCGTGTATATAATGAACATTTGAAGTCTTTTTTCTAGACTATTGATTATAATCAAGCAGATAATCATGTTATAGACAATAACGCAATTGTGTATGATTGATTATCCTTGTTATGACTGATAAAATCATTTTATCTGTATACAACTTGGTATACAGTGATGTAACCATTGTACACGAGGAGAACTACGGAATAGGCTTGAAACCACTCGCTCCAGGAATTGTTAGTGTTAAGCTGTAATGAGTGTTATACTATTTCCTCTCTCTCTCTCTCTCTCTCTCTCTCTCTCTCTATCTCCCCCCTAGCTCCCTCAATCTCTACCCCGCTCTTCTTCCTCTCCCTCTCTCAGTTTCTCTTTTTTCTCTCTCTCTCTCTCTCTTCTCTCTCTCTCTCTCACACACACACACACACCTTTGCTATGTTGCTCTCTCCCTCGCTTTCCCTCTCAATAGATTAGAAATGTGACGTCATGCTTGCCAAGTGGTCAAGGTTGCTGGTTCCAAACAGTTTTGTGCCAAACAATGGCGTGGTGATCGCACCAGCCCCAATTACGCTTAATTTCCTTGCCTGTTTGCAGAGGACACTCGCGCGTGTTGAAGATCTTACAAGATCCTAAAACGCAAGTTGGCTGAAAACTACAACCAACATGCTAAAGACTTGCCAATCCTGGAAGAAGGGGATGTTGTTCGTCTCAAGCCCTACAAGTTAGGAAGCTCTGTATGTATAGGAAGCTCTGTATGGCAGAGAGCAGTTGTCGTGGTCGAGCGGACTATGGATTACAAGATCCGCGGTTCAAGTCCCGCAGCGGCACTAATATCCTTGGCAAGACATTGATCTACATTTGCCACTCTCCACCCAGGTATTAAATGGGAACCGGTAGAATGCGAAAGCTAATGTGGTTAGATTAGCAAGTGTGCGCTTGTAAAAATGACGCCTGGCTGGAATGCTTGATATAATATTAGATAAATATATTAAGATATGGTAAGGAAAACCGCTACGTGGTGCCCAGCTTGCTGTGGTCCACAATCCTGATGGCTTAAACATACCTTCCATTTCGGACCTTTACCGAACATGTCATTGTCTGGCTTACAGTAGATATAGTGTCAAAGGCGACGATGTTGTAAATCACGCCCTTGACCGAAGACTAGATAGGGAAAGGGGATGGTCACGACAAACGTCGTTTACATTTGAAAAAATCATTAGGAAAAGAATAAAAAGAGAAAAGGGAAAGAAGGAACGAGGACAAAAAAGCGGGGCAAGATGAGGGACAAGTCAACAATAGTTTTTAATTCCAATAAATCCTTTTAATGACAAAATTACATACCCATTCGGCATTCAGCACTCATTTAATATAAGATCAAATCTATTATATCAAATATTTTGATATTTCTTATTGAATACATACGCACTACAGATGGGAATATATTTGATTTGGTTATTTTCGCGCTTAATAGGCGACAAGGATTAGTGTATAAATTACGCGCGTAGTTGAAGGTCGTATGCCAGCGGAAATAGTGTTATTTAATTCGGCTAATATATCCTGTTAGTTTCTCCAGACTATCATATCCCTTCTTAATTGTATGTATTCCACCACAAGAATAAGCTGATAAATATAAACAAACGTGATTGTATATAATAGAAAAACAATAATACAAATGCTCATCTATTAAAATTACTTATATGTTTTCAATCAAATAACTATATACTATCCTTGAAAGAAGGATGTATCATAGAGCCAAACATCCATTTAGTTTTTAATTCCTTTTCTATGGATTTTAAATGAAATTATAAACAAACAAATACGAAAGAAAGGGCTGACAGATTGATTTTGTTCGTTTTTTTATTGGGCTTTTATTACTTTCAAAGCGCTTTGGTGAGTTAATGGAAAATCGCTTTAAGAGAAACCAGTATTATTATTATAATCATTATTATTATCATTACTATTATTATCACAACTATTATTGTTATCATCATCATCATTATTATTATTATTATTATTATTATTATGAAACATTTGATATTTTATCTATTGTAACACTTTTGATATTGTTAGCATTGTGTGGGAAGTTTAATGACAATTTTGTTTGTGTTTATGTACGGATGAGTTTGAGTGTGGGTGTGTGTGTCAAGCACATTTCAAACCTACTTTAAAAAATGGACAAATGTAACTACATAAAATCAAAAAAATTAGTCTGAAATCGGCTTTAAATTTTGAATGAAAGAATGAACACTAATAAGTGGGAAACGAGGTAATATGCTAAGTTCATAAAGTGAGTGTGTGGAAGGAGACACGCGTGCGTGTGTGCGTGTGTGTGTGTGTATTAAAATACATTAGAAATATATTTCATATATATATATATATGTGTGTATATTAATAAGGGTAGCATGAATGTAATATTTTCCGCGCCTAGAAACGTAGTATTAGGCGCATTATAAATGTGAGCTATTATTATTATTATTATGTGTTAATAATATTACTCGTTTGCTTTCTTATGAAAGATTTGAAAATTAAGTGTAGTGTAGGGTTGCGGTTCTAACACTAATTCCTAGCACTCTTAACACAGAGGCAGCCCAGCAGACATGTTGTAGGATTGATAACTACTGGCTAACTGACCAGGTTTTAATGTAGCAAAGCATAACAGCATTCTATGTAGCATTCCACATACATTCCATGCAAAGTAGAAGAAACCAATAAATATTCATAATAGTCCCATACAAGTATAAATCAACATCACAAAGTATTCTTGAATATTCAAACATAAACAAAGGGTATATATTGAATATTCATAGTATATGTAAATTATACTATAAGCTTGACTGCATCAGGTGAACATTGAAACCAATGAGAGAGAGAGAGATAGACAGATGAAAGGATGGTGGATGAAAAGGGTGAATGTGAATGAGGGATGACCTATTAATATGAAAGGGATGAATCATGGATATGAGGGGGAGTTTCAGAAGTTCAAAATAAATCCCTACAAACTAGTCTTCCTCTTACAGAAAAATGTCCTCATTTTATAAGGCATTCTCTTTTCTTTGATTACCTAAATATATAACACATTAAACATCCATCGAAATGATACTTCTATCCTTTCCTCTTGTAAACAGAGAATCACTATCAATATATCCTTCTTTTGTTTTTCTTCAAAAGAAAAACAAAACCTCACTACCTGTAAGCATTGTATACAATTTTACAAAATAAATGAATTTCAATTGTATATAAATGACTTATGACTCAAATGTACAGAGTATTAGCATAACATACATGTATAAGCCAAAAAAAAAAATCTGTAAAAAACACATGATTTTATATATATCTAAGCTTTCTCGCTTCTAATCCGTTTCACCTTTATCTCGGGGAAACACTTCCAAATTTCAATGGTAAAATCAAACAACTATAAATATGGTGTATTTGCATTTCCAAAATAAACACGATCGATTACACAAAGTTGTAGCAATCCTAACGAAATACTTTTTTTTAAAATGCTGTTTCCTTTGCTTCTAAAGTCAAACAAAGTTTCAAATTTGTTATACCTTCATGCACTATCGTGGGCGAACAATAAGGGAATCTAATCATTAGAGGTGAATACCTTAGAACAAATAAAAAATTCTTGTACCTTCGAAAAATGAAAAATCCTATCACTTGAAAATAGAAATTTTTCTGTTTATAGAAGTTACATGAGTATATTTAATTACATAATATCCATAACACATGATTATCACACTATCGTAAGATATAAACATATTTTATCACATGCAGTCATTTTAAGTTTTCTACAGCATCCTTGCTTTGATGAGCAAAATGACTCCTGAAAAGAAGAAAACATTTCCAACTGAGATTGAGCCAGCGCCTGCTTTGTCATTTGTAACTTGCAAGATTTAAAAAAAAATAAAAAAAAAATAACTATCAGTTCGAACATTTTGTACACTTCAATAACATGTTACTTTTGAATGTACATAATGTGTGAAAAGTGGTTACATTCAATTGTAATATTCTTATTTTATTTTCTACAAAACTATTGTGATCGACTAAACAAAATACAAACATATCTTAACAAGAAGACTAGAATTAATCTCTTTTTTCTTTTCCTCCTTTTGAACTACCAAAATAACGATATACATGTATCTCTGTTGACAATCAATACTTCCCCATTTACCATGTCAATACGCATGCAAAATGAAGGAAATCCATATTTGTTCCTGGTTCTGTCTTTACTTCAAGAATCTCAAACGCTATGAATACAAACAAAGAAAATATTCCAATTTAGCATTACCATCACTAGAAATCTAACAAAAAAACAAAAAAAAAAAATCTTTTGTAAAAACGTATCTTGCAAAAGTTGCAATATATGAACATGAACAATATACCAATCTATTTTGGATCTTTCCCCAAATTGTTAACAATCAATGGTCCATATGATGTACAGTGTATTAATCATTAATAATACACACACAAATTTAATTCACATGTAGCAGTTCTGTAATTAAACCAAAAAAATCGCGAGAAATGTAGAAGGAAGTACAGTCCATTTCAATAACGCTCGAAATTCTCAGTCCATAACCCATGTTCATGTCCATGTTCTGACCCGTACAGAACTCATGAAATTCACAGTCCATTCAATATCAAAACCGCTCAAAATCGTTGCTGAGACTATAAAGTCAAATATATATGTTGAACAGTCCACCTTAAAGCTCATGAGAAGTTGAGTTTGAATGTCTCTGTCATTCATAATCACAGTCCAATCAATATTGTAATTTGCCATAACCGAAAGTTGACAGTTGAAACGTTCTTTCCTCTGACAGAAATGTCGACTTCAGACTAATGAAATGTTCAATACCTCTCAATATCGGAAAATAGTCACATTTGGTAATCGCTATACTTCTGCGGTTTGTGGACGCGTCTACCAGAGCGAGTTTGAGTTAACTGCGTTGTGGTGTCCTCTTGCGTCGTGGTGTCTTCTTGCATAGTGCGGGGTGTACGGTGGTTCGCTGATGCACCAGTTGATGGTTGAGTGGTGTGTCGCTGGTCGTTGACCTCGGGGTTGACAACAGGGTAGACATCGGGGTTGACATCGGGGTTGACATCGGGGATGACATCGGGATCGACATCGGGGTTGACATCGGGGTTGACATCAGGGTTTTCTCTAGAGGGCCCTGGTCTATGGAAATGGTCTGGGGAGTTAACCTGTCGCTCTCGAGTCTGTCGCTGCAATGATTGAGTTGATGACTGACCATTAGACGCCTCTGACCAAGATGGCTGGTCAGAATTGCCTAACTCAGAGTGGATTGGTTGTTGACCCGGTAGAACCTGGAGGTCTTCTGGCGGCCGGAACTGATCAGCTTGAGTTGGAGCGTTAGTTGACCATGGCATCTCTATTGAAGAGTGAGATGCCAATTGAGATGGAGGAGTTATATCAGGCCTTGCCTGATTACTTGAAGGAGGACTTGAGGAAGGAGGGATAACTTCAGGTCTTTTCTGACTACCTGAAGGAGGACGTGAAGTTGAAGGTCCTTTCCCTTGTAGAAAAGCTCTAGATCTGAAGAGTTTGAGTCTGTTGTGATGAACCAGTTTCTTTGCACCTTCATTATGAATGTCGGCTATCAGATAGTTAAGTTTATCTGGTGAGGATGAGACGATGATGAAAGGTCCCTTCCAGTTGGGCTCCAGTTTGCGTCTAGCATTGACGGGATTGTGTAACCAAACTAGATCTCCTGGTGCATACTTGATGATCCTAGTTGAGGCATCATAGTCCTTTTTCTGCCTGAGTTGAGCTTGTTCTGCCTTCTGTCTGGTATGTTGGAAAGCCTGTCTTAGCCGGGAACACACATCAGTGACATACTCTTGAGGAGAATCGTATGACTGAGTCATGATAGGACAAGTGACACTAGCTGGGGTCCTTGCTTCACGACCATGCATGATGAAATAGGGTGTCATGCCAGTGCTTGTATGGACACTAGTGTTGTAGGCTAGCTGCAATTGATGTATGTGCTTGTCCCAGTCACCTCCTTGGTCTGCTATGTACTTAGCAAGTTGTTCTTTGATAACTCTGTTCGCTCTTTCAACGATGCCAGCTCCCTGTGGGTGGTAAGGGGATGATCGAGATTTGCGAATGCCGAGCCTCTTGCAGAGATCCTGGACTAGTCTGGATTCAAACTGTCTTCCTTGGTCTGTATGTAGTGACTCAGGAACTCCATGCTCCTTGATGTATTCTTCGAATAAGTGTCCAGCCACAGTCTGGGCGGTCTGGTCTCGCATGGGGTAAATATTGGTGTATTTACTAAAGTGATCAACAACAACCAAAATATAGTGGTACCCGCTTCTTGAAGTAGGCAGCTCGGCTATATCAGCGAAAACCATTTGAAGAGGGTGATCGGTCTTTATGCTCTGAAGCGGAGCTTGGTGCTTGGGACTTGGAGATCTAATCGACTCACAAGCAGGACAAGTTCTGCAGTAGCCGGTTATATCCTTGTGCATGAATGGCCAAAAGCACATAGATTCAGCCCTGTGTAGTGTGCGTTGAACTCCGAAGTGTCCAGATGATGGATTACCATGTATCTCTTGCAGGACTTGAGGGATAAGAGATTCTGGCACAACTACCTGAAGAGAGGACGAACCTGAGTTGTCTTGTCGTCGTCGGTATAAGAGATCATTCTCAAGTACAAAACGAGGGAGTTGCCATAGGAGACGTCGTAGCCGAGGTGATTGTCGTCTAACTTCTCTCACTGTTGGATGACGTACTTCCTTGATGTACTTGATTAAACTCTGAATGTCTTTGTCGTGTTGCTGATGATACTGTAAATCAGCATGATGGTTAGCCAGGATAAAGTTCTCAGGAGCTTTATCAGCCATTGAATTGGATGACTTTGGAATGGTTGATTCTTGGTTTGGTTGAGTTGTAGAGGAGCGTGTGTTCACCATACCAACAGGGTGTGTTACATCTTCTGGCATACGTGACATTGCATCAGCGTTTTGATGTGCAGTGCCCTTCTTGTGAGTTATGGTGAAAGAGTATGCATTCAACTCAACAATCCATCTTGCTCTCCGCCCTGTCGCATCATCTTGGATAGGTACACTATTGTAGCCCAACAGAGGGCGATGGTCAGTGAGAATGTTAAATTCTTGGCCCCTAAGATAATGTCTGAAATGGCGGATTGACGAGATAACTGCCCACAGTTCCCTATCGTAGGTAGACCATCTACGCTGGGACTCAGTAAGCTTCCGACTGTAGAAAGCAACCACTCGGTCATTACCATCTTGCAACTGAGAGAGTACGGCTCCAATAGCATCTTGTGAAGCATCAGTGGCTAAGCTAAACTTGTTGTTGAAGTCTGGGTACGCAAGGATTGGTGGGCTTGTAAGAGACAACTTCAGCTGGTTGAAGGCTTCCTCACAATCATCAGTCCAGATGAATTTCTTGCCTTTATGAGTCAAGTCAGTGAGTGGAGACGCTACTTGAGCAAAACTTGGCATAAACCGACGATAGTAGGAGGCAAGTCCTAGAAATGCTCTCACTTGGGTTGGAGTCTTAGGTTGAGGCCAGGATGAGACTTTCTTGGTGTTGACTGGATCGGGGCGAACTCCAGTAGTACTGATCACATGTCCCAGATAGGTTACTTCCTTTCGAAAGAATTGGCATTTCGAAGGTTTCAGCTTGAGATTGGCTTCTCGGAATCGTTGTAAGACTTCCCGGAGATTGTGTAGGTGATCTTGAAATGTCTTGCCGAGTATAATGCAATCATCTAAGTAGATGAGACATGTTGACCAATGGAGACCATGGAGGACGGCTTCCATTACTCGCTGGAACGTCATTGGCGCGTTGACTAAACCAAATGGCATTACCTTAAACTGATAGAGGCCAGTTCCAGTGGTAAATGCGGTCTTCTCCTTGTCTTTCGGATCCAAAGGGATCTGCCAATAGCCTGAAGATAGGTCAATTACACTGAAGTAGGACGAGGAGGACAAAGCATCGATAGAATCATCCTGTCGTGGAATCGGATGCGAATCCCGTACCGTAACAGCATTCAAAGCTCTGTAGTCAACACAAAACCTGTAAGTCTTGTCCTTCTTTCGCACCATAACGATGGGGCTTGCCCATGGACTAAAACTTTCCTCGATGATGTCTCGACGAAGTAGCTCATCAACCTGGTTCTGGATCTCGACTCTCATAGTCGGTGAAGTCCTGTATGCCCTTTTACGAGTTGGCGTCTCTGTTGATGTAGTGATGTCATGGTAGGCGAGTTTAGTCTGTCCAATATCCTCGGATGTGCTGCTGAAAACATCAGAGTATGAATTGAGTAGACTTTCAGCACACTCATACTCGGTCTTGGACAGACTAGAAGTAGGAAGCATCGACGAAGCTTGAAAAGACGAACTTTTCTGTGTGCCAGCTACAATACTGTCGATGATTTCATATTCTTCCTCACTGTCTCCAGTAGTAGAATAGAATTGCCCAAGGGTGGTGTCTGCAGATAACTGTACTGTCTCAGATGAAGGGTTGATCAGCCTGAGTAAGATGATACCATCTTGCGGTCGAGATAGAGACCTTGCACCTGCTACATGGAGATGTTCATGGATGGAAGGCTCAAAGATTCCATCGTAGTCTTGTGGAATCACATCAGGCTGAGGGGGAATAAGTCGACCTTGGACATGTACCTCACTCATTCCAGGAAGAGTTGCCTTTCCTATCAGCGAAACATTGCACTTGAGTGGCACTTGATATTGACGACGGTCGACCAGTGGAATACTCGTACCAGGCATAGTGAATGTCGTAGTAGATAGAGTGGCATCATGTTTGAACATGAAATCCCAACCAAGAACGAAAGGATGAGTTATGTTCCTTGCAACATTGAACATATGTCTGGTTGTTTTGTTACCAAGATGGATGGTGGGAGAGGTTGTGCCAATGATGTCAATGCCTTCTCTGGTTATCGTTGAAGCCAGAGTTGTCGACTTCTGTAATATACTTCGCTGGCTTTCTGGGATTGAGTAGTAGAAATCTGCACTCATCAGTGATATAAATGAACCACTGTCAATAAAAGCCAAAATATACGAGTTGTCAACAATTGCTGGAATATATGGTGGCGGAGGTGAAGGAGAAGAATGATCATTAACGGCCGAAGTAGATGAAGGACGAGATTTGTCTTCAGTTTGAGTCTGTTTGGTCAAGAGTGGTGAAGTTGATGAGTGACTCTCCTCACCAACTACCAGTAGTTTCCCTGGTCATCGAAACGAACCTTCCTTTGCTGTTCACCGTTCAACTGATGATAAGGGGTATCGTCAGAACGTGAAGACTGCCAGTTAGCTTGGTTTGAGTATCTTGACTGTTGTGGGCTAGCAGATCTACCATCATCGTATGCATTACGCCTGGGTGGGGTTGACCCGCGAAGTGTGCGATGATGTGTAGGGCTCTGAGTGCGGTGGTGACGTAGGGGGCTGGGCGACCTGAAGCGTCGTTGGTGTGGTTGGTATGGGCTAGGCGATCGAGATGGTTGGCGCCAATGATCATCTGAATATCGGCGACTCGACCGAGACGGGTGGTCATAAGGACTTGGTGATCTCGACGGTTGGAGACGACGATCAGAGAATTGAGGTCTAGGTGTAGAGTTGCGTTTCTCCAACTTGAGTTCTAGCTCATCTAAACGCTGTAAAACCTTCTCAAGCGTCGCCGAGGTGGCATCCCTCTTCGGAGAAGTTGACGCAATGGTAAAGTCTGTTGCCACTGATGGTTGCCCCAACCGATTCGCTCTTTCCACTCGCACCGCCACATCCAGCGCCTCGCTAAACGACGTCGCACCCATCTCGTGTATTCTTATCTGCAGGGGTTTGTCAATACCGGCGAGAAATCTGCGAAATTTCTCTCCATCCTTTCCTGCAGTGTCATAATTAGGGAAAGCTTCCTCCACTAGTGTCGTAATTGCTGCCGCAAAAACTTCCAAAACCTCATTCTGTTGCCGCTTCCGAGCATCGATACATGACTTGAACGTGGTCAAATAATTAGTATTCCCAAAAACAGCAGAAAGTTTCTTTCTAACCACACTGTAGTCTTGTTGTTCTGTGCTCGGAATACTCTCCCAAACTGTGAAGAATTCTACTGAAGCAGGATGAAAAATAACATTGGCAGGAGCACAGTAGAAACAGCGCCTTTCGAAAAGGGTGAACTAAATTACCTGAAGTAGGAAGCAAATTCACGAAGCAGGGCGTAACTGTATCAATCGAAGCAGGATGAAAAGATAACCAAAACCTTGACTATCAGCCGCCGCTGGATGAAGCTGCCTGAAGCTCTGGGGAAGAAGAGGCGAGAAAAACACCGCTGCCACCAATGTAGGGTTGCGGTTCTAACACTAATTCCTAGCACTCTTAACACAGAGGCAGCCCAGCAGACATGTTGTAGGATTGATAACTACTGGCTAACTGACCAGGTTTTAATGTAGCAAAGCATAACAGCATTCTATGTAGCATTCCACATACATTCCATGCAAAGTAGAAGAAACCAATAAATATTCATAATAGTCCCATACAAGTATAAATCAACATCACAAAGTATTCTTGAATATTCAAACATAAACAAAGGGTATATATTGAATATTCATAGTATATGTAAATTATACTATAAGCTTGACTGCATCAGGTGAACATTGAAACCAATGAGAGAGAGAGAGATAGACAGATGAAAGGATGGTGGATGAAAAGGGTGAATGTGAATGAGGGATGACCTATTAATATGAAAGGGATGAATCATGGATATGAGGGGGAGTTTCAGAAGTTCAAAATAAATCCCTACAGTAGTATTAGAGGTAAAAATCCCTTGATTTGATTTGTTCCGATTAAAAAAGAGCATTACAAACCATAATGAATCCCCTACATGAACTTGTAAATATTGTACCCTGTATGGGTTATCAGATTTGATTTGATTCAGCTTTTTGTAAAGAGACTATTGTTGATACATTGTTAATTATAGAGGGCAGAGAGAATACGGTATGACGTGTCCTTGTTGGAATAGTTATAAATGCACAAATAACAATGGGATTTCTCGACAAACCGCTTCCCAATGTTTCTTTTTTTCTTCAGACAGACATGGAAGCTAGGAGGCAAGCAATCAATACTAAAAGTGCAAGCCTGAAAATCTTCCATGCAGTTCAGAGGGATTTAATCATGAAATTAAATTAAATCTGCTCTACCTATTTCTGCATTTATCAAATAACTTCATGAATAATTAACCCAGAATCTTGGTTTTAATGGGCTGAAGAGCTTCAAAATCAGTCAGATTTGGCCTTTGAAAATATGGAAAAGGCCTAGCTTTTATATTACTAACTTTTCGTACTTTCCACTACGTGACCATAGAAGGTGAAAAGAAGAACTTTTTATGTTAAGATACCCTCCAATTAAAAACTGTTACATGAGCTGTAGGTCTCCGTTTTGGATTTATAACACGAACAAAAAACATCAATACTTTATATGACATAACATATATAACAACATAATATGTCAAATATATTATCAGGAAAAAGACAGCTTGTATAATTTTACTTTTTCAGATTCTGAATCTCATGATTCGTGATCAAAACTTGAATGATAATAATAGATTTGTCAAATCAATGATACTTTAAAGAGTCAAAATGAGGGAGAAAGACACATGAGAAGGAAGGAGAGAGAGAGAGAGAGAGAAGGGGAAGGGAGGAAAATCGAAGGAGATGAAAGTTCCATGAGATATACATAATACAGTAACACTGACTCGTTTTCAAAATATTTGTATTCGTCGCCATTCTATTAGAATTCGCTAGATGATCTCACGATTTGTTGGTGACGTTGAAGATTAATTTCACCTCAGGACGGAAGATAAATAACATTTGTATAGAGTATAATCCTTTAAAAATCAGTTATTTAATTACGCTTAATTTCCTTGCCTGTTTGCAGAGGAAACTCGCGCGTGTCGAAAGCTCAAAATAAAAAATGTGTACTTATCTCTCACTCTACACTACCTGCTTCTCTTCTTATCTTCCATATTTTTCCCACTTTCACACTTAAACTAGGATAGATCCACACGCATTCTTTAGCAGAAATGACTCTTACTCTCTTTCTCTATTTTTCGAACACACACTCTAAAGCACACAATCTTACCTACACACACTTTTTTCTCTTGCACTTTCCGTGCATCTATAGAAGCATTATGTCCAAAACTCCACATCCCTCTCCCTCTTCCTCTTCTCTCCTCTCTCTCTACCCTCCCTACAACTCTCATGCTATACAAATTGACTTAATTAATTGGTTAGCTACGGTTGAGTTAGCTGTGGTATTAATGAATGTACCTGTTGTCACCAAATCCCCTTCCGTAAGAGAGGATTTGACTATAAACCCCAGTTTAAATTAACTTCGAGCTTTCCTGCACACAATAAAAGGAGGGAGAATCTGATTGAGAACACACTTCAGGTTGCTAACTTCATGAGAGGTAGGTCAGATTTTTGTCGCAGAAACTCCCTGGAACCTTGACAAATTCCTCCAGCATGATTGGGCTAATCTTGCTTGCGATTTTGACAGGATTCACATCAAATGTACAAACAAAAGGTAAGTCAAATTTTCCCACCTCTTTTTATTTCATATCACAGAAAAGATTTTGAAGAAAATTAATATCTCTGCTGTTCTTTTTATCTTGCAAACCATCTCCATTTGATTTTATTTTGTTGGTCCTTCAAGGAAATTGTTGATAGTAATTAAATACTGATTAACAAAATTACACAAGAGGTTCGGTAAATAAATGTTCATAGATGTTGCTGGTTATTTGGAATTTCATCCAGATAGAATAAATTGCTGTTAAACGGACCTAAAGTGTTAAACATGAGAAGGCATACTTATTTCAGCTTTAAAAAAAAATGCATTTTGCGGTAACAACTCGACAATAATTGTTTCGATCAAATTGTGTCATATTCGAAACTAATCTCGGTAAATGGAGAGTTTGAGACGAATAATTAAAAACGAATGCAGCTGTGGCCAAGCGAGACGGTTTGGAAAATGTTTAAATGTGTGTATTCCAGCAATGTATACACGGTACGTATACAATATTTTTTGTAAACAATTTTCGTAGCTTATAATTGAAAACTTGTTGTCATTGCTACCTTGACAAATATTTTATTGTAAAGGATAACTTGTTTTCTGCCTAATGATACCCTATTCTATTTTTTTTTTCTGCTACTGATGACTGAGCACCAGGATTTTTAAAAGTGCCGTCGAATTATCCTTCTATCAAATTTGGGCTGATGCACCGAATGTGGGTCAGGTCATCTGCATGTGTTACTATGGTTTCCTTCATGCATACTTCAGATTTTTTCATTTAAATTGGTCCGATATTGGTCCGAACAGTAAATTATATATAGGATTTCCCGGCCAAATTCGCGAGTTTGTCATTCGAATTCATTTACTTTGCATTTACGTTAGCGCAGATCAGCTTTGCCATGCCAATTATCATTCAATTTTCCCGATTTTGTATTTAATTTAGGATTTTGGTCGAAGGATTTCATAGATCTGTCATTCAATTTAGAAACTGCTCAACTAGCATTCAAATTAATCGTCACTTGTCGAGGCGTCATTTTTATCATTCAAATTAACACCTGTCATTCGTATTCGAATTATGTTTATTCAAGTTAGGAATGTTAGGGGGAAGAAATGCCACCCACGTTTACAACTGCAATTAAAATGCAATTAAATACATGATTTGCCATTGAGGTCTTTTCTGTTATTCAATTTATTAATTTTGAGGACAAAGCATATTATGTTTGTAGTCAGACATTAGGTAAAGAAGGGGCGAAATCAAGGGATATGGCATCTCTGAACGGAAATGTTCATATACCCCGGAAAAGTGGGGATACAAAAACACCTACCCCAGTCAAAATATTGTACACTTCCTCCATAATGAAATTGTGATAAATAATATGATGAAACACAAGACAAACAACTTCCTTACATGAAAATTTACACAAATATAGGATTTCCCGGCCAAATTCGCGTGCTTCTCATTCGAATTCATTTACTTTGCATTTAAGTTAGCGCAGATCGGCTTTGCCATGCCAATTATCATTCAATTTTCCAGTTTTTGTATTTAATTTAGGATTTTGGTCGAAGGGTTTCATAGATCTGTCATTCAATTTAGAAACTGCTCAACTAGCATTCAAATTAATCGTCACTTGTCGAGGCGTCATTTTTATCATTCAAATTAACACCTGTCATTCGTATTCGTAATATTTGTATTCAAGTTAGGAATGTTAGGGGGAAGAATAGTAACAAACTTTTACAGTTTTTAAATAATGGAGTTAAAATGCATGATTTGCCATAGGGGTCTAAGCTGTTATTCCATTTATTTATTTTCAGGACAATGCAGATGGGTGTAGTCAGATATAAAGTAAAGAAGGGGTGAAATCATTTCATTTCATTTCATTTCATTTCTTTATTGTGTCCATATAGGATAATTGTTTATATGCACATGAACAATCTTGCTTCAACATATGAACATAGGAACAACATATAATTGACATTCATAGGGCCCTGTTTTAGTATACATTGATATAATATACAGGATCATGATGAATATACATTTAAATACTCTTTCTTCTTCTTCTTCTTCTTCTTCTTCTTCTTCTTCTTCTTCTTCTTCTTCTTCTCTCTTTCTTCTTACATACCCTCCATTTTGTTTTAATTCTTATAATATTTATGCTCTAATCTGAAGTAGGTATTTTGTGTTTAAAATTATTTCTTGATATGGTATAACAGTAGGGGTACAACAGTAAGGTAAGTATACTAAAACAATATATATATTCGTGTAACATGTCAATGATGGTATTTTGCATGGTTTTCACATTCTCTTCTCTTACTGAGTTTCATTAACTACTCTTATGGAAACTGAAAGTGGAATGAATGAATTAATGCGGCGACTAGTTAACTTGCTTTAACAGATCTCAATCTTCGTCCACTTCTCAGGTGTATGTACTGGTCATTAAGGGGGTGGGTTAGATCAGACATAATGGATAGAGCCTTAGATACTACTCTTTCCTTACAGACTTCATCTAGGTCAACAGTATATGGTTCATTATTTTGCTGGCTTGTTTTACGACCCTTCTCAGCTTTTGTTTGTCACTTTGCCTTGCATCGTTAAACCAGATAATGGAATCAAATGTAATAAAAGAGAAACAGAATTCTATCGTTCACATGAAAGTACTTTAACTTTCTAAGAAAATACAAACGCTGGTTGCAAGGGATATGGCATTTCTGCAAGGACATGTTAATATACCCGGGAAAGGTGGGGGTACCCTCAATCGCCCCTTTTTACTACAGACTCGGAATTTTACAAAAGTAATTTACAACGTCTCTTATACCCAGCACATCCCTCTGTTTTTCTTAAAGAGTTTCATAGTTTACTTGCCCGCCAGCAGATCGATGGCTAAAGACATGGCTAAATAATGAATCTTGTTCAAATTGTTGACTCTAGTCCCTACCCCAGTCAAAATATTGTACTCTTCTTCCATAATGAAATTATGATGAAATTTTGATAAATTTATGATGAAACATAAGACAAACAACTTCCTTACATGAACATTTACAAATATACTGTGACCATCAGGTCCGTGGATGCAAGTCGTTTTTTTCTTCTTAACAATCAAACTTAAATGCTGATGAATATCAGATAAATCTAATAAGTATAAGTGTATAAATGCAAGAAATGAAATATGATGATATACACATGAAAAAACAATCTTGAAAGAAAAAGAATGAGCTATAAAAAGTGTGTAATTAACGAGAAATGTATATTGAACATCAATTTAAGTGCACAAAGTGCTAATTTGCATGCTCCAAATGAATTAGAATGCTAGAAGTACACCGTCGCGATGTCAGAAAATCGTGTTGCGCTAAATCGAATGACCAAATAGCGAAAGAAGCACTTTGTTCATTAATTTGAATGAAACATACGTAGATTCTAACGAAAATTCCATAGATTTGAAAACTAGAAAAGGGAATATAAACCCGAGATATACCTGACAGCACTAAAACCGTCGAATTTGAACGCAAGACAAATTTATTTGAATGACAAACTCGTGAATTTGGCCGGGAAATCCTATATTGAGACCATCAAGTCCGTAGATGTAAGTCTTTTTTTTAACAATCAAACTTAAAGGCTGATGAATATCTGATCAATCTAAAAGTATATAAAGAGTATAAATGCAAGAAAATAAAATAGGATGGAATACACATGAACAAACGATCTTGAAAGAAAAAGAATGAGCTATAAAAAGTGTTTAATAAACGAGAAATGTATATTGACCATTACTTTTAGTGCACAAAGTGCTAATTTGCATGCTCCAAATGAATTAGAATGCTAGAAGTACACCGTCGCGATGTCAGAAAATCGTGTTGCGCTAAATCGAATGACCAAATAGCGAAAGAAGCACTTTGTTCATTAATTGGAATGAAACATACATAGATTCTAACGAAAACTTCATAGAAATGAAATCTAGAAAAAGGAATATAAACCCGAGATATACCCGACAGCACTAAAACCGTCGAATTTGAACGCAAGACAAATGAATTTGAATGACAAACTCACGAATTTGGCCGGGAAATCCTATATTATAATCACATGTATTTCTGGTAGGCCTACATTGCATAATGTCTAATTTTTAATGGTAGTTTAGGTTGATTTTTATCAACAATTTTGTCGAGATTTCCGATAAAATTTGACTTGTATTCACGCCTGTCAATTATGGTGTGTTATATAGAATATCTGGACCACTAAATCCTTTTTTTAAATGACGAAATTGATTAAAACTATTTTACGGTGGCAGCCGAGGATGACGAACTTGATTTGCTTTTGATGAAATAGGATGTGAATGATGAAATTGATTGGGCAAAGTCCGAAAATGAACGAAGAACCAAAGACGATGACTATAAAAATGGGCAAGATTATGAGTTTCGGGACGAAATTGAATGAAAAATAGTATGAAATTGATTCTTTATTCTATATTAAAATGATTGGGATAAGATTTTTTCATAGCGCTCATATCGGACATGATCAGGGGAAAGAGGTGCTTCAATATAATCTGTGCTTTAACTATGATACACACTATTTTGGTGCCAATATCATAACATGATTTCGTTCAGTGGTGGATCCGGGAGGGCAACGGGAGCCTCTCTGCGGCCGTCCCCTCTCCCGAAAAATTTGAATAGGGAGAAGAGGGCATATTACTCTTTTGTTTGCTTGTAAGAGAAAATTTAAGAGCCTACTTATTTTCACTGAAATTCACTGTAAATCATATTGAGATAGCATATTAAATGATCTCGCAAACAAGTCCTTTAAATCGGGAGAACAAAGTGAGACTAAATTCAACACGTTTCATACCAGTATTCTTTTTTAGCACCAAAACTGTACATGAGCTTTGATACATCTCGCTCTATGTTTAATGCGTTCCAGATTTATTTTTTATTTTCCCGTCGATTTAATAATGTATTCATTCCATTTCTTACATATTTCATTTTTTCGAACTTTGTCAAATCAATGTTATCATTGTGCATCAAATTAAGTCAAAGTTAATTCAAATTCGTCACTATGCTTGATTTTTCATCATTCCTGAAACTTCCTTCGTGTATGTGTATTTTTTTCAACAGCGTAGGACTATGACTACTCACTATGAGAATCATTCAATCGAATACTTTATCTCTTTGTTTCATATTTTTCATTTTGGCCAAGCACTTATTGTTCCAGCTTTGATCAGTCCACGTGGATTTTATGAATCTCAACAGTAAAAATTAAGCCATTTTATCAATGTTATTTATATACACAAATACACATGAATATCTAAATAAATGTGTGTGCATGTGTGCATGTGTGTGTGGGTGTGCGTGTGTGTGTGTATATATGTGTGTGAGTGTGTGCGTGCGTGTGTGCGCACATGTGTGTGTGTGTGTATAGTTCACTTTCATCAACCTCTGCTCTCTCTCTCTAAGTGCCATATCGTTTGACTTTGGCGATCATGCTGTTCCACAACCCTCGGCTCCTAGCCTTCTGTATTAGTACCACTCCCAGTTCTTTCACTCCTCTCTCTTCCAACAATTTCTGCAGACTGTCCATCCAAAGTATCCTCCTTCTTCCCCTACTCCTTCTTCCCACAATTTTCCCTGTCAAAGCAAGATTCTATAGGCCTTCTTTACGTGTAATGTGACCCATGAACTTCAACTGCCTAATCAACATCTCACGTCTCATTTTCCTTTGCACTCCAGCTCGTGTAAGAACTTCGTCAGTCCAGGGGATTTTCATCATTCTTCTTAAAAACCACATTTCGCAACTTTCCAAACGCTTTTTAGTATCAGAGGCTAAAGTCCATGTTTTACTACCATACATAAGTACTGGGTAGATGTAACAATTCAATACCCTTATTCTGGTCCTCATACACATTGTTCGATTTGTCAGAATTTTGCCTAACTTTGAAAATGCAGATTTAGCGAGAGCTATCCTTCTCTTGATCTCTGTCTCGCATCTGGCATCCTCGGTAATCATGCTGCCGAGGTAGTTAAATGAGGAGACTTGTTTAATAGTCTGTTCTTTCAGTTTCAAGTTACATTTTGGACTGCTCTTCTTGGATACCACCAGGCACTTTGTATTGGTATAGTTGATCTCTAGTCCCATTCTCTCACTTTCTTTTACAACTACATTCAGGAGTCTCTGGAGATCTTTCTCTGATTCAGAAAATAAAACAGTGTCATCAGCATATCTAATATTTGTGATTGAATGACCACTCACTTGTATCCCATTTTCATCTTCCAATTCTCTTAGAATGATTTCACTATACATATTGAACAGGTCTGGCGACATAACACAACCCTGTCTGACTCCCCGTCTGATGTTGATATATTCACTGCACTCTCCTTCTACCATGATGCATGCAAACTGATTCCAATAATAGACTTTATAGCAGTCTTAGATCTTTCCTATATATATCAAGCTTTTTCAGCTCTTCAAAAAGTTCTGAATGTCTTACTTTATCAAAAGCCTTTGAATAATCAATAAAACACATGTACACATCCTTTTGCATTTCGACTGCTCTCTCCGTTATATTTTTAACCACAAATATTGCATTTCTTGTGCCCGCATCCTTTACAAAACCAAATTGTTCTCTTCCGACCATGGGAGTTATGCTACTTCTTGCTCTCAAAAGCAAAATCCTCAAAATAATCTTAGTGATATGGCAAATAAGGCTGATTGTCCTATATTGCTCACAATCCACGGCTCCTGGTTTCTTTGAGAGAGTAATGAAAATGGATCTGCCCAATTCATCTGGAAATGTCCCGTCATCATATATTTCGTTGATAATTTCTGTTAATCTATCAACACCATATTCCTCTAATGCTTCAAACATTTCAGTGACCACACCATCTGGTCCAGCTGCTTTGTTCTTCTTCATCTTTGACATTGCCCAACGGACTTCAGATTTAAGATTTTTTCCCCTTTTACTTCATCTGCAAAACTCGGCATTGCTTCCCTACTATCCTCAAAAAGTTCGCCAATGTATTGCGTCCACCTACTTATGTTGTCCTTCATTTCAAACAAGATTGACCCATCTTTTCCTTTGATACAGCCAGGGTTTGAACAACCAGACTTTTTACCTGAAATCTCATTTATTCTTTGGTAAACATTACTATTCTTATCGAATTGATTTTCAATTTCTACACATTGTTCGTTTAGCCAGCTCTCTTTTGCCTCATTACATTTTTGCCTTATTTGTTTGTCTAGGTCCCTATATTTCTTGCATTGTCTATTTCCAATTTTCTGTCTATCTTTCATCATAAAAAGAATCGTCGGCACATACTCTTCCGCTGTTTCTACCAGAATATTTCTCATCGTCTCCCATGTGTTTTCTTCACCTTCATCTATGAGCAACTCAAACCTATTCTTTACTTTTACAGTAAATTCTTGACGTATGTCCAGTTTACTCAACTGTTTAAAATCCAATATTTTCACAACTTTTGGTCTCTTGAGTTTCTTTAATTTGCACTGAAGTGTACATATCACCGGCACATGATCACTCCCGCAGTCAGCCCCTGGATACGTTTTTGATTGTTTCACTGCTCTTTTAAATCGACCATTTATGGCAATATAGTCTATCTGGTTTCTGACGATGTCGCCAGGACTCTTCCAAGTGTATACTCGTATAGGGTGTTCTTTGAACCAATATTAGTGATGACCATGTTCTCCCCCTCACACCACTGAACCCATTTGTCCCCTCATTCATTCCTTTCACCAATTCCATGCGGACCTACTGCTTTGCCCTCTGTACCTTGACCGACTTTAGCGTTCAGGTCTCCCAGGACCATGACAATGTCATTCGATTTGCACTGAGATTTAGCTTTATCTAAGGAATCGTAAAATGTGTCAATAACTTCGTCAGCACTATCTGCCGTTGGTGCATAAACCACTATGATTGAGATGTTAAAGGTAAAGACCAGTAATGGTCATGCGATTGCATTGTGAAAGAAACGTTGTGGAATCGATCAGAAAAGGTTGATCATCTAGCATCTAGCATCTGCAAGGTTCTGGAATCATCAAAATGATAAGAAATTTGGCCCATTCTTCGTAAAGTTACAAGCACTATACACAGAAAGATGTATATGGGACTACCCTATATCTCTCACACGACCATGAGAGAAACAAATTTACCAAATATATGAATTAGTAGGCGGTTTCCCGGCAAATTTGTTATCATTATGTATTAGTCAAAACATATTCTTTCACATGATTGGTAATGAGAGCTTCCATTTCATTTTTTGAAATTGGGGCGTTACCAATACTGGTCTTTACCTTTAAAAGGGTGTCCCTGTAATTTCACTAGGAGCACCCTATCACTTACACACCAGTGTCCCAACACACTCTTTGAGATATCTGGATCCAGCAGTAACCCCACACCTCTTTCATGCTTTTCACCTCCTGCATAAATCAATCTGTACTCATCTATCACAAACTCGCCGTTATTCAGCCATCTTGTTTCATTTAGTCCCAATATGTTGACATTTAGCCTCATCATCTCTTGTTTAACATTTTCCAGCTTGCCGCTCTGATACAGTGTTCTCACATTCCATTTTCCAACTCTGATGGTATTCCTATTGCGAACAGTAGCTGGCTGACGGTCGGGGCCCACCTGTCGCCCATGGGACACCCTACCGGACGAGGTGCTTGTCCCTTGAGGTAGACGAGCCCCCTTCACGCCTTTGTCTTTTGCTTTAGAGTTGTGGTTCATCATGATTGTTCTTGGAATAATAGTGAAGTGGTTTTCCGTTGCCTTCTTCACCGCAGTAGTTAGCCGTATCTGGGATTATCCAGCACGCCAGTCATTATCAGAGGTTCACAGTTGTCCTAAAAGGATCTTCCGCCGAAACACTCCTACTGCATCGCTGCTGCCCAATGCAGAGCAAGCTAGGCTTATTTAAAGGCGGCCTAAACTCGCCTTCCCAATTCACCGTCTTAGGGGATGCAAGTTTTTATTGGTCCTACTGGTGCCACCCAGTACCACCACCAGCCCCCTGATGCGGAATGGTCGCCTTTTACGACACGCAGAGGATACGTGGGGGTATTCTTGACAGCCCCCCCCCCCCCCCACCAACCGGAGTATTGAAGAGTACAATACCTTCTGTGATTGGTACCAAAATCTTTTAAAATGATTTTATATGCAGCCCAAAAGATCTTTTTAGAAAACTTTCACAAGTATTCTTATTAGAACTTATTTCAAGCCACCAACATTAAGTCAGTTGAGCAGATTATGTTCATTAAACATAAAGTTAGTTAACTAGTTAACTCAATATCGCATTCAATTTACAGAGGTTACCTACAGATGTGATGAAGGCTGGTGGAAATTTGGAGACAGATGTTACCGAATCCTGGGAAATACCTTTTATTATCAAACGTATGCGATAAATTTATGCATCAATGCGAAGTCTCAACTCTTCGTCCCTTCGTCGCAAGAGGAGTACGACGCTGTGTCAGCATACATCAACGGCCTTGGCCCGGTCAGCGCGCCTAATAATCCGGTTGTTTCACCCGTCTTCGATGCGTGGGTAGGATGTGAGGCGGGAACCTGTATAGATGGAACAGTGTTTGACAGCATGTACTGGTGGTACGTACAGAAAATATAAGGTATAGGGTAGAAATATTTATGATTCTAGGAATGATTACTATACACAGGTATGACTATACACCCATTTCCAGTGGCGGATCCAGGACTAGCCGATAGGGGGGCCTTCAATTTGAAAATCGCGCCGACCAATATTGCGCTCAGTGGGGAGGGGGGGGCGGTAGCGTGAGCACTAACTAAACATAATTATATAAAACCTTTTTTTTTAAATATTATTAGTAAAATAAATTTTAAAAATTCCAGGGGGCGGGCCCGTCGCTCCCCCCCCCCCCCCCCCCCCCCCCTCCCCGTGGATCCGCGCCTGACCAATTTCATACACGAAACAGTTTCTGAAACACCCCCTCCCCTTCCATTTATTGAGGAAAAAAATTGCAACACACTAACGGCGAGCTCGCCAACATACGCAGCTGTGATGGCCTTTGGAAGGCTTTTTTGCGGAGTCAGTTGAGAGTCACTCGGCGAGTGCAACTCCGTCGGAAAGGTTTTGGTTCTTGGTGATGGCAATCGATTGGATTCATCTTCACCAAGAGTATCAATTACAGTTTATTACGTATGAATTTAGAAATCCTCGGCAAAATAATCATCTTGTTATCTTAATAATCATAACGTGATCAAGATGATGTTAGGAGCTTTATAGTGGAGTAGGTAAATTTGTCAAGTTTCTAATGTTGATGATTTATTTCGTGAAGGTACCTTTATTGACGGTTACCAATGCGCCAAGTAACATTATCTGCTGTAGTCCCGTTGAACTCTGAGAAAAATCAGTGGGGGAAGAGGGCCCGTGGGGGGGGGGGGGTCGCCACCCGACCATCTCAACATCGTGAAAAGGGCCGTAAAGGCTAAGTGCACTCCAAAAATAATCTGCTTTTAATAGATGCAGAAAAACAAGAGAAACCGAGCAAAACAAAATTGAGTAAAATCGGATAACTAATTCGAACGTTATGATTTGTTTTATGGAAAACTATGGAACTGAGAAAATCACTACACAAAATGCCAATTTGGTTATCAGTCTGTGACGTCATTGCCTTACTATTTATCAATTGCATTATATATTGTTATCCCATTAATTTCCCTTTATATCCCCAAAACCTGATTTTCCAATGCCTTTGCCCAGGCTATATGATTTGTATCATATTGTGTGCATGACATTTCACAAAATATTTTATGAACTTTGAAGAATTAATCATTTTTCTTAATATTGTATATTCATAATCATTGATTTTTATATAAACAGGTTATACAAATTTACATTTTTTTATGATTTAACAGAAAAACATACTGTATATTAGTGCTTCCACACAAAAACATATTACTATCAATATAACGTGGATGATGGTGTGAGGAAATCAGATTTTTAGGGGGGAAATTGGAAAATTATATTATCAATAAAAAGAAAACAATTAGTGGATAGTGAGGCAATGACATCCCAGACTCTAAGGTGAGTTGTCAATTTGTCTTGTGATTTTCAAAGTTTGTCATGTTATTAAAACTTCATAACTTTCTCATTAGTAATCCGATTTTGCTCAAACATGTTTTGATTAATTTGTCTGATTTTTCTGCTTCTATTGAAAGTAAGTAATTTTGGATTGGACATGCCGTTTAAAGATAAATTTGAGGACCCATCATGCAATTGTATGACAACATATTTTGGTAGGCAGACATTACATAAGAAATTAAATACATCGTCTCAACTGAGAGTGTAACGTACAATATATGTTTTATATTCTATAAGTTTTAATGTTTCATTGCCGGTATCTTACCTTCCACAACTTTTATATTATCGATAGAGTATTCAGAAATAACTCCTCGACAAATATGCCATTAATGAAATCTTTTTCCGCAACAAAACTGATGTCCCGATGTAATGTTATCTCTTTCATGTGGATGTCGTGCTTTCGAATGCTGTACTCTGATAGGATGGTGGGGAAGTGAATATGAACACTATTCATGATGATTGTGTGTTTTATGAAAAAGGTGTCGGACTTCAAGCAGAGGAATGCGCGACGGGGGTATTTCAACTACTCTGTGAAGGTAATGTGAACTTTTAAGATAGGGTGCAGATTATTTTCAATAGAACCCCAAAGTTTCACATTTTCAATCAGTCAAACATGTCAGTGTTTAGGGGCCGTGTAATACCTTTTTATTTACCTTTAATTTACTACGTATATATAACAAACAGTGTTGTCCATTCAGAATTTATTTGGCTCCTTTATGAATCCATGTAATGTAGAACAAATATAGACAAAATTAATATTACACATTAAAAATGACAACGATAACATTACTACAAAATAAATAATTACGGAATATTCATGATGTGTTTTTAAAACATTCTCTCCAGTCATGTTGTTCCCAGTCCCATTTGAGGAATATATATAAGGAAATATTAACACAAAGTTTGTGTCTAGTTGGTGCTTTTTCTTTAGAATAAAGAAAAGGATGACGAAAAAAAGGGGTCAACAAATTAAATTAATATTGCACGCAACGCTCGCTGATTGTATGAATATTGGTGGAACTGTATCATTTTCATTTAGTTGAGCAACATATTGAATACCAAAATATCCTTTTTTTAATATAAAAATCATTCAGATTCTTGCAAAAATATCATATCATGTATTTCAATTTATTTACATATGCATTGTAGATCAGACTGATTAACTTCAAAATTGCGCGGAATTCACACGTCGATATAAAAAATGTCATGGACACAAGTTATTATTTCTATGTGGATGTTGGGGGAGGCGGTAGTTTATTTGTTTGTTAGTTTTTCTTTTTGTTTTTATAATTTTCAGTTATCAGAATGCTTACTAAATTGTGAATGGTATATTTTTATGTATACTTATAGCTCCTGCCGCCGTCACACGATCCAGCACATACACCGCGTCATCGCTCTCTAACCGGTGTCTCCGGGGGTACACACAGAAGACGGTCCCCAAGAAGTCCAAGACCCGCTGTGCTGATGAGTGCTTGAAGGAGGACTTCTGCGTCTCATTCAATTTCAAAGATGGCGTCTGTGATCTCAACTACAGTACCCGAGACCATGAGCACTATAGTGCCTTCCAAGAGGAGGAAGGGTGTTCCTATTATGAACCGTAGATTTCCTTGATAACGAGCAATAAGAAAGTTAAGGAGTTACCGGTAGTGGGTTAGTCAAACAGTTTAACGAGAAATTTGAGCTCCGGTAAAGGTTTAAATAGAATTGTGCCTTCGAAGAGGAGGACCTCACCCTCGATCCAGCATTCAAGACATAAAAACTGCACAGCTGTCAGTTACGAGTTCGCTCAAATAGACTTTCCCGGGTGATTTGCATTCGATAGTCAATTTATTTTTCTTCAAAATTATCATATATTCAGATTCAGGTGTCATGCCATTTTTTAATTATTTTAATCAATGCACTGCACAATTGCAAGACTTGTTCATGTGGTAAATATGAAGTCACTTCATATTAAAATGTGCAGTTGCGCATGTTTATTCAATTGACTCTCAAATCATGGGTTTAGTGTTCAAACCCAAGCCCAGTTGCAAAAAGAGTACCTGGCAAATGCCGGGGTACTAATCATTGCAGGCAGGGCCCTCATGAATAAAAGCTCTGACGCTGACGGGGCTTCCCGGGGTAAATTTGTATTAGATTATGTTCAATGTTGAGTATAGCCGCTTATATTCACGAGGGGGCATATAAACGTCATAATGATTTATCTGATGCATGTACAACGTCATAGATAGGTGGCGGCAGAGCATTACAAGAGCAGAGACATGTTGTTTTCATATGTTCATGAATGTAGGATCTACGCATCAAAGCTGCGTTTGTGTTATTTCTATGAGGTTATACATGATATAGCTCTCACATAATGCATTGCCACAGATGTAGCATAATTAATCAACTTCCTTTAAATAAAATCGAGCATTTTTTTAAGGAACTTTTTCCCATGCCTTACTTAGGTATTTACAACAAATTGTCACTATACACAAAAGTGGTAGGTAATTAATTCGTACGATTTTGCCTTAGAGAAGGATTAAAGATTATGGCCAACATTTTATTTTGCATGACGGAGAGACAAAAATGAAGGATGTCAATTGAGTGTTTGCCTATTTATTTGGCGATTTAAAGCCTACTTTTAATATAATTGTCTTGTCCAGATTACGGAACTATTTGTTGATCAGATAATTTTCAAATTAGTTCGAAAAGGAAAATGAAATGAGTCATATTTATCTCTTAACACTTCGGTTGGACCAATGAGCATGATAAGACATTAACACCAATATTGTGAGAAAATATACTGTAAAGATTATATTTGTAACTCTTTTAGCAATTGCCTATAATGTCTGATTTAGCATAGTTAATGATGAAAAGGTAAGAACATGGTTTATAGAAATAACTTTACATGTATTTATTGTCCGTCCGTGTATATAGTGAACAATTTATCAAATCATTTCTAGACTACATGATTATAATCAAGGCAGAGAATCATTTTATAGACAAAATTCAATCTTATATGAGCGATAAATCATTATCTTTGTTATGACTGATGAAATCATTTCATATTTATTAAAACTTGTTATGCAGTGATGCAACCAACGTAATGAGGAGAACGACGAAAGACTAAATAGGCTTAAAACCAACTCGCTACAGGAAATGTTAGTGTCACACTATTTACTGTAGACTCATTTTTACTCGTCTCTCTCTCTCTCTCTCTCTCTCTCTATCTTTGCCTAATGCCCCTCAATCTCTATCCCGCTCGCCTTCCTCTCACTCTCTCCCTTTCTCTCTCTCTCTCTCTCTCTCTCTCTTTCTTTCTCTCTCTCTCTCTTTCTCTCTAATTCCATCTCATCTTCATCCCTCTCTCCTCCTTTTCCCCCCTCTCTCTCTCTCTCTCTCTCTGTTGCTCTCTCCCCTCTTAATTGATTACTGAAGTGTGACGTCATAATCGCTAAGTTGTCAAGGTTGCTAGTACCAAACAATTTTGTGCTTAAAGGGCCACTCTAACCAAAACGGGCTTTAAAAAAATGGGGGAAAAGGACATGTAGAATGATTTTTGACGGGGATTCCGAACATGACAATGATTTTTCTTAGAAATCATCAATAATTCTCGAATCTAGCTTTAAAAATGACGACCCAGTTTCGGGGCTGTATTGCGCAATAGCATACGACGTCACCGCAGGAGCCTCTCCGGTGAAAAGGAGGGTGATTTAGACATTAAAATGTCTTTAAAAAGCAAACTATGATATTAATTGGGGAAAAAAGACATTTATCCGAAAAAATAATATGCACTTGATAATCCCAGTACGTTTCTGGTAATTACATCATTCCTAATTATGAAATTATGAAATAATGAAATCGGACACCCCCGCAATAACGTCAAATACGCCATCAAGCCACGTGACAGTATACCTTTTTTCGAGGGGCGTAGCCCAGCAAGTGTGAGATGTGTGAAAAATGGATGGTTATTATCATTTTGGGGTCAATTTAGATATTTTCTGAAAAATCAGAGGCTGGAAATTAATAAGTAGAGGTGTATTCATGTTTTAAAAGGCTATGTAAGTTGGGTTAGAGTGGCCCTTTAACAATGGTGTTGTGCACTCAATTTGCCCTGCTCCGGACCTCGTCTTATTTGTTCGTACCACGGCGAGCCCAGATTCCAGTATGAACTCATTTTCATATATAACAAGCTACGTAAGCTTGCAAAGAGGTCACAAACAATTAGACTTTAATTATTTATTGCTTTGCCTCACTATTTATAAAGGTAAAACAACTAAACTGAGATTTGAACCGGCGTCACGGCAACTCCAAGGTTCTATTAGTAAGACGCTGTCCTTACCGATTGAGCTAACGATGAGTTGATGAAAGATTGATTTGTATAATTACTATCACCCTATTGACCATCCTACCGGATTCCACGTGCGCATACGCTGGTTTCCTTCAGGAGTGCGCATGCGCAGGTTTCCCTCGCGAGCTCAATCTGGGCTCGCCGTGGTACGAAAAAATGAGATGCTTACCGACGCTTGAATGATTTCGCGATGAACCTAATGCGCGGGCTCTATTGTTCAGAATAATATAATCTGGCATGTGTGCGAGCCATGAGGATTTTCCTTTTTATTGTTTCTATTTACCAATTTGATAAACGTGCGTAGCGAGGTCTTTTACATTATCACTTGATTATATAAAACTTTTTGACGTGGAATAAATACAACCAACTTTTTCGTGTGTATTTTGTCAGTGTGAAAACTGGGTTGTGATGTTGAACGTTATCATGATTATGTTAAAGGTAATACAAAGTTTTGGGAAATTATAAAAATTGGGTGGATAGTGAATCTTTACAATGTTGATATATTTAGATGCCCCCTGTGGATGTATTATAAGCACTAAAAAAATTAACCCCTAAAACACTTCTGTTTTCGAGAAAAATTGAATATAAAAATTTACCGGTGCTCCCGGTAAATGTTGATAAATTTCAAATAGCGCCTATACGGCCGTACAATGGTAGCTGCGACCATGTAAATCTCATAATATGTAGTTGTGATATATAATTTCCAAACGGGAATAGCTAATAGGTCGATTTTAGTCAAGAAACATTGTTTCATAGCTAAATTAATATCTTTACCTTGAGAGGGAGCTATACAACATAAAGAGTTTATTATTTATAATTTCACAACTTTAGACTCGATTTCAACCGGGACAACGATCAATGAATATTGTAGGAACGTATATGCTTCCAATATGTTAATTTGAACCAAATTCATGACCTCATACCAAAACTTTGTAATACCTTTAAGAGTTATGATTGTCAGTTTTATGCGCGGGAGGATTTGGTTATGTGTGTAAGGTGGGTGTGTGTGTGTGTGTGGGCGCGTATGACTACACATTCTGAAAGTCATTTTGGGTATTCTGAAGAGGCTAGGAACAGTGTGTGGTATATGTGTGGAGGTGTGATCGGGTGGTGTATGTGTGTGTCGTATGTGTGTGTCGCATGGTGAGGGGGTAGTAGTGTGTTTGGTTGGGGTTATTTGTTTCATGTTAAACGTGGTTTAATTTGTGTTCATCAATCTAGACAACCTATGTAATAAAAATGTTTTGAATCATAATAATAATAATAACGTTTTACTTACCCAGGGTAGCCACTTCAGTTATGAAACTGCTCTTCCAGCGGGCCCTGCATAACATAATGTTATTTATTACCCTTCTCCAATCTATTATACTGAGCGCCTAGCTAGAAGGCAGAAGGTCCCATTGCTATAAGTCTTTGATATGACTCGGCCGGGGTTCGAACCCACGACCTCCCGTTCATGAGGCGGGCGCTCTAACCACTGAGCCACCATGCCCGGTATTTCAATATATAAACAACTGTATAAAAGAAAGAAAAAATCTATTGAAAAAAAATACATATATGTACCTACAACAACAGAAGTAATTTAAACAACTCCTTTCGGTTTCACTATTAGCCCTAGTCAGTATGGTTTTTCAGGTGTTTTTATATTTTTTTGTAATGAGCTGTTTCTCTTGACCCTCCTTGCAGTAAGCTGGGTGAAAAAACGACTATAATCTTGATTATCGGGGCTACTTTTATCCATGCACTTTTAGAGTGCATATACCTAGACTCTGTTTTTACCATTTCATTTACTATCGAAAGTCATGGAGACAAAAAGGCCCATTTTAGCATAATGAGAGTTAACTTTCAGTCAAACTTATTCGGGTCAAACACAATGATATTTTGTACATTGATTAGAATGATATGATAGTAAAAAAAAATGTCGCTGCCTGCTCATTTATAATATCAATTGCATTTTAAAAAGATTAAGATCAAAATTAATAATCATTATTCTAGCTGTGATGATTATTACTCATCAAATATTCAAACATCTCATCAACAAATTGAAAGTCCATTGCCATTCCGGATGGGATCGAATTCTGGTGTTGACACTTTCTCTTGTACCATGCCTAATAAAAGAAAACCTTTGTCGCATCAATGGTTGCGGTTTTCATTCTGATCAGCCACCGTGAAATGATAACAACAAATTATTCGATGAAAATATTTGATATCGATTAAATACCTCATTCTTCTGTCTCGAAGCATAGGGGTTAGACGCTTGATTGTGGATACAGGCTACCGTCACGTCTTTGAAATAATTTAAACTGCCCATTTAGAACCGTTTCAGGTCGTTGTACTTTCTTTATTTTACAATTTCGGAGTATTTTGTAATCTTATATTACCAAATAATAGCACATACATCAGGAGCAAAAACAGAGAAACAGATGGCATCAAGACTTATGAAGCTCGTTTTCTTCTATATTTTTTGCCTATCGGATATGTCGGCTGCTAAAGGTAAGTAAATTTTACTTTTCAAATTGTTTTTATTGTTTCTTTGTCTATGTGAACATTTAAACAAACAGAATAATGGAAATTGTATTAGTGACCGTTTGAGACAAGAGAGTGGAAAAAATCATATGAATTTGTGTTAACTTGGAGATTGGTAATGATTAGATGACACACTTATTGCCAAATCCTCATAAATTTCATAATGAAACCGGAAAACTTCGATTTGATATTTTTACTATTTCTTTACCATTAATTTTGGAAACACCATATCCTGTCATGCCTTGTAACATTATAGTTTGCATGCCAGTATAATATATCCCGCCTAACCATTAAAAGAAAACATGAATAAAATCAACACTTTATTCTGTCGTAGATTTCCAAATTTGATGACGACTCTCAAAAATTCACATTTATCTCATTTAAAGCCCGATTATTCTCAAACCATCAGAAATATAATTATTCGTTTAATCTACCTACATTCCGGCCAGCGTTTGAGGAACTTAGTTTCCGATATAGAGGCTAAGATAAGATAAACTAGTAGCCAACCACATCTTCACTTGAATATGTCACATACATCTGTGGCATACTAAGGCCTTGGACCCTAGAGGGGCAAAACACAAGAGTTTACGATAATGCACAAAGTTCAGCAAAGGGCGGAAACAAAAAGGGAAGTTTTTTTAAAGACAAAAACGCCACGATTTACGCTTCATATCCGAACAAGGTTATACCCTGCATGTACCTGTGTGAATAGGTTAAATTGATATCACGATGTCGTAGAAATTAAACAAAACAAAACAAGACAAGACACAAAGTAAAGTAACAAGCTCACTATATTATTAAATTTGCAGAAGTGACATACAGATGTGACGAAGGCTGGTGGAAATTTGGAGACAGGTGCTACCGAATCCTGGTAAATGTCTATACGGCAAAAACATATGCAATAACATTTTGTACCGCGGCGAAGGCTCAACTCTTCGTCTCTTCGTCGCAAGAGGAGTACGACGCTGTGACAGCATACATCGACAACCTCGGCTTTATCAGCACGCCTGATAATCCTATTGCTGCACCTATCTACGATGTGTGGGTAGGGTGTGAGGCGGGAACACCCACCTGTATAGATGGAACAGCGTTTGACAGCACTGGTGGTACGTACAGAAAATATAAGGTATAGGGTAGAAATATTTATGATTCTAAGAATGATTACTATACACCCATTTCCAGTGGCGGATCCAGGATTTGCCGATAGGGGGGCCTACAATTTGAAAATCGCGCCGACCAATATTGCGCTCAGTGGGGGGGGGGGGGGGGGGGGGGGGGGGGTGGGGTAGCGTGAGCACTAACTAAACAGAATTATATAAATCCTTTTTTTTTATAATTATTATTATTAAAATAAATTTTAAAAGTCCCCCCCCCCCCCCCCCCCCGTGGATCCGCGCCTGGCCCATTTCATACACGAAACACGAAACACGAAACCCCCCTCCCCTTCCATTTTATAAGGAAAAAACTTGCAACACACTCACGCGCGAGCTCGCCAACAAGCGCAGCTGTAATGGCCTTTGGAAGGCTTTTTTACGGAGACAGTTAAAGGCATCTTCGCGTGCAACTCCTTCGGAAAGGTTTTGATTCTTGGTGATGGCAATCGATTGGATTCATCTACACCAAGACGTGTATCAATTACAGTATATCACGTATGATTTTAGAAAACCTCGGCAAATTAATCATCTTGTTATTTTAATAATCATAACGTGATCAAGATGATGTTAGGAGCTTCATAGTGGAGTAGGTAAATTTGTCAAGTTTCTAATGTTGATGATTTATTTCGTGAAGGTAACTTTAGTGACGGTTACCAATGCGCCAAGTAACATCATCTGCTGTGGTCCCGTTGAACTCTGAAAAAAACCAGTGGGGGAAGAGGGACGGGGGGCTAAATTTTTTTTCCAAACAGGTTTGCAATGTCTTATATTTCCGTTCTTCTCAATGGCTGATATGTTCTACGTCATTAGCAGCTTGGAAAGAGGTCACAAACAATTAGACTTTGATTCTTTATTGCTTTGCCTCACTATTTATAAAGGCAAAAAAACAGAATAAACTGAGACTTGAACCCACAACTCTGAGATAGTATTACGCTGACCTTACCGATTGAGCCAACGATGGGTTGATGGCAAGTGATTCTGCATGATTTCTATAACCCTATCACTCACCATAACGGTAACGTCATTGCTAATGACGTAACATATCAGCCAATCAGATGACCGGAAATATTAGCATTGGCAAACCTGTTTGGGAAAAAAAAATTAGCGGCCGGGGGGGAGGGGGGCTTCGCCACCCGACCATCTCAACATCGTGAAAAGGGCCTTAGAGGCTAAGTCCACTCCAAAAATAATTTGCTTTTAATAGATGCAGAAAAACAAGAGAAACAGAGCAAAACAAAATTGAGTAAAATCGGATAACTAACTAGAAAGTTATGATTTTTTTTAAAGTATGGAAAACTATGGAACTGAGAAAATCACTACACAAATTGCTTATTTGGTTATCAGTCTGTGACGTCATTGCCTTACTATTTATCAATTGCATTTTATATTGTTATCCCATTAATTTCCCTTTATATCCCCAAAACCTGATTTTCCAATGCCTTTGCCCAGGATATATGATTTGTATCATATTGTGTGTATGACATTTCACAAAATATTTTATGAACTTTGAAGAATTAATAACTTTTCTGAATATTTTATATTCATAATCATTGATTTTTATATAGATAGTTTATCAAAATTTACATTTGTCATGATTTAACAGGAAAACATACTATATATAAGTGCTTCCACACAAAAAAATATTACTATCAATATAACGTGGATGATTGTGTGAGGAAAACAGATTTTTAGGGGGGAAATTGGAAATTTATATTATCAATAAAATTAAACAATTAGTGGATAGTGAGGCAATGACATCCCAGACTCTAAATGAGTTGTCAATTTGTCTTGTGATTTTCAAAGTTTGTCATGTCATTATAACTTCATAACTTTCTCATTAGTAATCCGATCTTGCTCAAACTTGTTTTGATTAATGTGTCTGATTTTTCTGCTTTTATTGAAAGTAAGTCATTTTGGAGTGGACATGCCGTTTAAAGATAAATTTGAGGACCCATCATGCAATAGTATGACAACTTATTTTGATAGGCAGACGGTATCTTACCTTCCACAACTTGTATATTATCGATAAAGTATCCAGAAATAACTCGACAAATATGCCATTAATGAAATCTTTTTCCACAACAAAACTGATCTCCCGATGTCATGTTATCTTTTTCATGTGGATGTCGTGTTCTCGAATGCTGTACTCTGATAGGATGGTGGGGAAGTGGATATGTTCACTATGCTGATGAAGATTGTGTGCTTTATTCTAAATATGACGGACTTCAAGCCTATTTATGCGCGACGAGCTCTCAAGTACTCTGTGAAGGTAATTTGAACTTTTATGATAGGGTGCAGATTACTTTCTATACACCTTGAACCCCAAAGTTTCACATTTTCTATCAATCAAACATGTCAGTGTTTAGGGGCCGTGTAATACTTATTTATTTACCTTTTATTTACTTCGTATATATAACAAACAGTGTTGTCCATTCAGAATTTATTTGGCTCTTTTATGAACGTCAAGAAGCGCGTGGAATTCACACAATTATTTCTATGTTGGTTGTAGTTGGGGGCTTATTTTGAGGGGGGTCTGTTGTTTATTTTTTATTCTTTGTGTAAGTAATCTTCAGTTATCAGAATGCTTACTCAATTGTGAGTGGTATATTTTTATGTATACATATAGCTCCTGCCGCCGTCACCCGATCCAGCACATACACCGCATCATCGCTCTCTAACCACTGTCTCCGAGGGTTCACGCAGAAGACGGTCCCCAAGAAGTCCAAGACCCCGCTGTGCTGCTGAGTGCTTGAAGGAGGACTTCTGCGTCTCATTCAATTTCAAAGATGGCGTCTGTGATCTCAACTACAGTACCCGAGACCAGGTCAACTATAGTGCGTTCCAAGAAGAGGAAGGGTGTTCCTATTATGAACCATAGATTTCCCTGATAACCATCAATAGGAAATTGTAGGAGTTACCGGTAGTAAATTAGTCAAACAGTTTAAGTACAAAGAGAAATTTGAGCTCCGGTAAAGGTTTAAATAGAATTGTGCCTTAGAAGACCTCAACATCGTTCCAGCATTTAAGACAAAAAATACTGCACAGCTATCAGTTACGAGTTTGCTCAAATAGACTTTCCCTGGTGATTTGCATTTGGTAGTCAACTTATTTTTCTTAAAAATTATCATACATTCAGGTGTCATGCCATTTTTTTATTATTTTTATCAATGCATTGCACAATTGCAAGACTTGTTCATGTGGTAAATATGAAGTCACTTCATATTAAAATGTGCAGTTGCGCATGATCGTTAGCGGAGTTGAAAATGACCCCCAATTTTTGCAATGTTGCAAATTCATTTCGACAATACTTTGATAGTACAAAAAACAGATTGCGTAAAATCAATTTTCTGCTTTGGAAAGATAAATGGGCATAGAGATTTTTACAATGAATTAAAACGACGAAAAATAGCTAGTGTTTAATCAAGAGTGAGTATAATAGACCAGTTCCTAGTTAGTATATGTTTTTAAAAGACCCCAAATATCTTCAGATCTTTTTAACATGGAGACATTCCACTTTGTAAACTTCCCAAAGTCCCCAAAAGATGGAGATGCTTCATAAAATCCTTTACCCAGTTGGAAGGAATACTTCCACCTGTGTATCGTGGAATGCACCCTCAGTGAATTATTTAACTTTCATGAGCACCTATCCATTACATTAGTCACTTCAATGGGTTTTACATTTTTCTGCTCATCTGCACACTCTATCTACGAACTAGCTTTATTTTGTTAAATTTAAAGGGAAAGCCTGTCCTGGTATAAGTCTAGATATGGACTTCGACTTCATTTAAAACGTTATATGTTTATATATGGGTGTGTGTGCGTGCATGCGTGTGGGTGTGGGTGTCTGTGCTTGTGAGTGCGTATTGATGTTGTTAGTTTTACTTTGGGATGGAGTCGCGAGTAATACCATTTTTCATTCCATTAACTGCTATAGGCATGACAGGTTTAGAACTAATGATTGCATAAGTATTATGTTCTATTCAAATAGGAAAGTATCGACCAACGTCAAAATAATTGGGTCATTTTAAAGAGAGGACATTCTACTTTAATCACAAAGAGTTTTAGCTAATCTGACCGGGTCAGACAATTATATATCTTCTTGTCGATAATGGCCTTACCCTTTACAAAATAAAAACAAGGAGAATTATTTTGATATCATGATGTGTGAAACATCTAGGAGGTCATTTAGCAACTTCCTGCGAAATCTTTGGAAGAACATAATTTACATGGTAAAAATAACAAAACAAAAGTGTCTCGTTGAGGTACGCATGGCTCGGGTATCTAGTTCTTTGTACTCAAACTATTGACTCTTTTTGCTGGCAGTTGCCTCTTTTATCATAGTAGTATAATCATTAATATTTGGGTATTGCGGTCTATTCAATTGACTCTCAAATCATGGGTTTAGTGTTCAAATCCCAGCCCAGCTGCAAAAGTGTACCTGGCAAATACCGGGGTACTAATAAATGCAGGCAGTGCCCTCATGAATAACAGCTCTGACGCTGACGGGGCTTCCCGGGGAATACAACATTTTCATTAGATTATGTTCAATGTTGATAGCTGATTATATTCATGAGGGGACATAAAAACGTAATAATGAATGATCTGATGCATGTACAACTTCATAGATAGGTGGCGGCAGAGCATTACAAGAGCAGGGACATGTTGTTTTCATATGTTCATGAATGTAGGATCTACGCATTCGTATCAAAGCTGCGTTTGTATTATTTCTATGATGTTATACATGATAATTCACGGCCATAGATGTAGCATAATTAATCAACTTTCTTTATATAAAATCGGGCATTTTTAAGGAACTTTCTCACATGCCTTACTTAGGTGTTTACACCAAATTATCACTATACACAAAAGTGGTAGGTAATTAATTCGTACGATTTTGCCTGAAAGAAGTATTAAAGATTATGGCCAACATTTTATTTTGCATGACGGAGAGACAAAAATGAAGGATGTCAATTGATTGTTTGCTTATGTATTTGGCGATTTAAAGCCAACTTTTAATATAATTGTCTTGTCTAGATTATGGAATTATGTGTTGATCAGGTAATTTTCAAATTAGTTCGAAAATGAAAATTAAATGAGTCATATTTATCTCTTAACACTTCGGTTGGACCAATGAGCATGATAAGACATTAACACCAATATTGTGAGAAAATATACGGTAAAGATTATATTTGTAACTCTTTTAGCAATTGCCTATAATGTCTGATTTAGCATAGTTAATGATGAAAAGGTAATAACATGGTTTATAGAAATAAATAACTTTACATGTATTTATTGTCCGTCCGTGTATATAGTGAACAATTTATCAAGTCATTTCTAGACTACATGATTATAATCAAGCAGAGAATCATGTTATAGACAAAATGCAATCTTATATGAGTGATAAATCATTATCTTTGTTATGACTGATGAATCATTTCATATCTATTAAAACTTGTTATGCAGTGATGTAACCAACGCAATGAGGAGAACGACGAAAGACGAAATAGGCTTAAAACCAACTCGCTACAGGAAATGTTAGTGTCACACTATTTACGGTAGACTCATTGATTATTTACTCGTCTCTCTCTCTCTCTCTCTCTCTGTCTCTGTCTCTCTCTCTCTCTCTCTCTATCTTTTCCTAGTCCCTCTCAATATATCTCTCTCTCTCTCTCTCTGTCTGTCTGTCTCTCTCTCTCTATCTTTCCCTAGTCCCTCTCAATCTCTATCCCGCTCGCCTTCCTCTCACTCTCCTCCCTCTCTCTCTCTCTCTCTCTCTCTCTCTATCTTTCCCTAGTCCCTCTCAATCTCTATCCCGCTCTCCTTCCTCTCACTCTCTCCCTTTCTCTCTCTCTCTCTTTCTCTCTCGCTATGTTGCTCTCCCTATCTCTCTCTTTCTCTCTCTCTCTCTCTCTCTCTATCTATGATGCTCTCCCTCCTTAAGTCATTTTATCTTTGTAAAATGAGTTATGCAATTATGTAACGAGCAGATACACCTGAGGAGAAGAAAGAAAGACGAAAAGGCCTAAAAATCTAACACACCCCAGGTAAAGCTAGTGGTACATTAACTTCTGTTGACTAATCTTCACTTCTCTCTCTCTCTCTCTCTCTCTCTCTCTGTTTCCCTCTAATTCCATTTCAACGTCATCGCTCTCTCCTCCTTCTCCCACTCGCTCTCTCTCTCTCTTTCTACCTCTCTCTCTATCTCTCTCTCTCTCTCTCTCTCTGTTGCTCTCTACCCTCTCAATCGATTACTTAAGTGTGACGTCATAATCGCTAAGTTGTTCAGGTTGCTAGTACCAAAAAACTTTGTGCTTAACAATGGTGTGGTGATCACACCAGCCCCAGAGCACTCAATATGCCCTGCTCCAGCCCGGCGCTTGAATGATTTCGCGGTGAACCTCATGCACAGGCTCCATTGTTCAGAATGGTATAATCTGGCATGTGTCCAAGCCATGAGAAGTTCATTTTTATTGTTTCTATTTACCAATTTGATAAACGTACGTACGTCTTTCACATTATCACTTGATATATTAAACATTTTGACGTGGAATAAATACAACCAACTTTCTAATTTGTCTTTGTCAGTGTTAAAACACCATGTTGTGATGATGAACGTTATCATGATTATATTAAGAGTTAGTGTTGTCAGTTTTATGCTCGGGATGATATGGTCATGTATGTAAGGTGGGTGTGTGTGCGCGCGTGTGACGACACATTCTGAAAGTCATTTTGGGTATTCTGAGGAGTCTAGGGACAGTGTGTGGAAGTGTGGTCGAGTGGTGTGTGTGTGTGTGTTTGTCATATGTGTGTGTCACATGGGGGTTGTAGTGTGTTTCGTTGGTTGGGG
>JAVYIG010014162.1:0-43110 GCA_035222895.1 Strongylocentrotus droebachiensis
TTCATAATGAGCTTCAAATCAAATCAATTGCGCTTTGTTAAATGCTGATAAATACACTTATTCTAGCAGAATTTCCTGAAGAGTTGCAAAAAGCCTTAAACGCAGTAAAAGATTATTGTGATACTTGGCACTTAACTGTTAATGCCAGCAAAACGAAAATTGTTGTTTTTTCACGTGGGAAAGTTAGAATAATTAAAGAATTCGTTTATGATTGTGGGGAAAATGGATGTTATTTATGACTTTGTATATTTAGGAGTGACGTTTAATAATAATGGTAATTTTTTTAAGAAATTGCTAATCAAGTCACACAAGCTAGAAAGGCAATTTATAGTAAAGGCAAAAAGGTTGAATTTATCTGTTGATACATAATGTCATTTATTTGATCACTTAGTTTTGCCAATTATGATGAGGTCTGGGGCTATGAGTGTATATAGATCAACTCATAGTTTTCCAAAGACAAATTTCAATAAACGATATTGTTTGTAAAAAAGTGCACACCTGACTGCATGGTTTGTGGTGAAACTGGACGTGGTAAAATGTTGGATAAAATTAAGTGTAGAATGATTGGATATTATGTTAGATTAGTTAAATGGAACAAATAAATTCATTGATTCTTGCAAAGTGATGCACAAGTCTAATTAATATCAAGTCACATTGGGTTGAGTTTCTTGCAGACAGTTTTGATTATGCAGGACTTGGGAACGTCTGGCGAGCTCAATTAGGAACAGGATATAGTGCTGCCTGGATTATGAATACTATGAAAACCAGGCTTTATGACATGTCTATTCAGTAATGGAGTGCAGCTACCTGGTCAAATCTTATTTGCACGAACTATAAGAATAGGTTGGTTTGTGAAAATTACCTGCAGATATTATGTTAGAAGGAAGCAATAACTTTAAGTAAATTTAGATGTAGAACACATAGATTCCAGTTAATAAAGGCAGATGTGATTCAAAATTATAATGAAATTCATCACCAATATCTATTGATGTACAAAGTGGGCATTGCAAATCATGTAATGTAGTATATGATTTGCAATGCCCACTTTGTACATTAATAGATATTGGTGATGAATTTCATTATGTTTTTGCATGTCCATTCTTTCAAAATGAGAGGAAAATGTATATACCATATACCTTGGGTGGTAGTAGCTTAATACCAGGTGCGTTGCACATGAATAAGGTTTTTTGATACAGCTCATGCTTGCCAGCTAAAGAAATTAGCAAAATTTGTTAAAATAATTATGTCACATTTTCTAAAGACCCAAAGGTAGATGGTAATACTGTAAACAGTGGGGGGGGGGGGTTTAACATTTATAAATCGGGCCGAAAATTTCGCAACGACTCAGGAAGCCGCTGAATAAGCGGGGGGGGGGGGGGTAGGAGGACATTTTTTTTTTTTTTGGGTACCAGAAAAATCGCAACGACTCAGCCAGCCGCTGAATAAGCGGGGGGGGGGGGGGGGGGGGGGGGGGGGGTAAGAGGACACTTTTTTTTTTTTTTTTTTGGTCTCGAAATTTGAAAATTGGACATTTTGCTCCGTTGGTCACCTTTTCTTAGGTCAGCCATGGGAATAATTTTTTTTTTTTTTTTTTTAATTAAAAAAAAAAAAAATCCAAAGGGGGGGGGGGGGGTTTTAGGGGGGGTTATGGGGGGGGGTTTACACACACAAAATTACCAAAGGGGGGGTTTAACCCCCCAAACCCCCCCCCCCCCCCCCCCCCTGTGTACGCGCCTGACTGTAAATGATAGCTCACAAGTAAGCAATGTTGTAAGGCACATTCGTAGCGGTAGGCGGGTGAATTTCCCAGTTCGCCTTGATTTGTAAATTTGTTTATTTGTTCATAATGTTTATCATTGTTCATATTATCCCATGTTTATCTTTGTCATATTATCACATGTTTATCATGGTTATATACTATTGTTATATTGATAATATGTTGTAAATATGTTTGTGCTCTCATACCCCGAGAGGGGGTCGATAGAGTCAATAAAATCTTACAATCTTCAAAACGAAAAAGACTATAGAATAATTCATTAAGTTGTTATAAATATGCGAGTTTTAGGTAAAGAGAATTGTGATTCTGATACCATTTCATTGATTTGATGTCCGATGTCATTTTGGTAAAGCCATACACGACTGTCATTTATGTATAGCTGTCATGTGTATTATACTTGTTAAATTTGTATTACATCAACATATCTCACCAATAAGTCGTTCTCTCTCATTTCTTTCCCTTTCTATGTTGCACTCTCTCTCTCTCTCTCCCCTCTCACGTTCTGTTTCATTCTTTTCCATTATTCAACCGAATTCCACACTTATTCTTTTGAAAGTGAATGTAATATTGTACATAAGATAATAAATATTACTTTTTATTTTGGTTGGTTCTTGAAATAACAAAGTATTGTAATGCACCATTGAAGTCGATCTTATGCATTTGAAGAAAAAAAAAAAAATCTTCAAATGTTTGCAAATAATAGGCTACTTCTGTGCTCTAATTTCTTTTCCAGTGTATGTTTCATATCATTACTGCCACCTTATTATGAAACACACTACACAGGCATGATGATCTGTTTTTAAATGACTCAAAATTGCAAATCGTTGTAGTAGAACAATAACATTCACGGTATCTATCTTGGCGAAACTGTTTTTATAACAAATTATACAGATGTGCCCAAATTAATTCTGTCATCATTTATGTATACATTTTGTTTAGGTCATTCAAATGTATTTATGTATGGAACATGTTTTAGATTTCAAGCAACTTGCCATTTTTTGGGAACTGGATTTCCATCCCCCCCCCCTGCCCCCTCCTCAAAAAAAAAATCCCTTGAACCCTTCTCGACTTTTGACGAAGCAATATTCTATTGATAATAAAATTAGGAAATTCATGTGCAAATAACATATCTCAGGCATGCACAGATGTGATAATATAAATACATTCTACTGATAAATCCATCAATCAATATTCTAACCATTATCAGTCAGCCCCAAATTCCAATGTTCTCTTTCTCACTTTTTTTTCTACTTTTGAACAAATATGGCGAGATGAGAAAAAGGATTGTCATCAATACATGTAGATACAATGAACACATAATTTGAACTAAATAAATATCTCTTTCTTTAATAACCACATCAGAAGCATCCCCACATATACATGCATAGTATAATAAATAGAACCAAAATAATATCTATGTGCATCATACAGTATTGCACAAGCTGTCGTTACTGATAGTATTCATGACTTTTTAATGTATTTGAACACGTGTTGGATATAAGTCACATACAAGTAGACATGTATTAACTTTTAGAAGTGTTGTGGTCTAGTGAACAGACTCGGAGTAAGGATCAAATGGTTCACAGTTCAAGACCTGCAGCAGCAATAACATCCTTTGGCAAGACATTGAAGGTACTATGTCCCATTTGCAGGCCCAAAAATTGAAAAGGTTAAATTCCAACGGCATTTGAAAGTAAATACTAATTTAGAACTTCCCTTTACAAAATGGGGGCTTGAAAATGTCTTTAAGTGGGAAAATAACGACAATTAGTTATTGAATCGACTTAAGAGCTATAGAGCCAGTAAGTAATAGTCTGATTTTCAGACCATTGTACCGAATGATTGTACGTTTTATGTTGCGCAAAGATTCAATCGGTTTAATTTTGGCCATTACAAGAAGTGGGTTATTGATGTAGACATATGCTCATGTACCCTTTACAGCTCATTTTATGTATGTTATTACAAAAAAAGAAAAAAAGCCAGTCAGTCACTTAATAGTGTCTGACAGTGAAGTCTAGCAAGTAAACAGGTTTCCTTGCATAATTTGAATATTAGGACACTGCTAACGTTTAAATTTCACAGATAGGACATACATGACATATTCATTTCCTGCAAAGTTCTACAGAATTTGATGTTGGCTGCAAAAGGGACATAGTACCTTTAATCTACATTTGTCACTCTCTACCCAGGTAATATAAATACTTTAGGAAGACATTCATCACATACCAGAGCGTCTTATTTAGGGTAATCAGAGTACAGTTAGCACTGAGCTGAGAAACGTTGGTATTAAGCGCTATATTATACAAATATACACTGTCTTGAGAGGTTCTGGTTAAAACTATGCGCAAGAGGTGACTCCAATAGTTTCAACCAGTACCTCGAATAGAAGACATGGTATATTTGTTTTATATCATGCATTAAAAAAACAAAATTATGAAAAAAACACCCCAAAAAACAACAACATTAGAACAAAAAAAATGTCAATTTTTATCTAAAAAGATTCAAAATATTTTGTTTTCATTAAATTAAGAATTGAAGGAAAAAAAATTCAATTAAAAAAAAAGCCAAGGAGGGGTATAAATACAGCGAGGGGAAAGAAAAAAGGTGAGGAGAAATAGAGACAAGAGTAAGAAAGAGAGGCAGGGAGAGAGAGGGAGAAAGAGAAGAGAGAACAGTTGATGGATCCAATATTCATAAGTATACATGAGCATCACTGCTATAAACAATGCAATGAAAATAAACAGGACCAATAATAAGAGAATCATGAATGTTTGAAATATGATATCACCTAATCTATGCGAATCTCGAATTCAGGGGCGGCTCAAGCTGTTTGCCAGGGGGGGGGGGGGGTTGACCACGTTTTTTTCAAAAGATCGCGCCGTTTTACTGTTTTACTTTATGTTCTTTTTCACTTAGCCGCCCAGGGGGGAGGGGGTTAATCCGCCGAAACACCCACCCCCCCCCCCTGGATCTGCCCCTGAAATTAACAATATTATTTGGTCAGTAGATCATATCGTTTTCATGATTAACTATATAAAATAGGGAATATATTAGGGGAAGCATATTATAATAGGTCCTCTAGAAAGGAAAAAAACTCCCAATTAAGTCATACTTTTGAAAAACAAAATTAGGTTTTAGTAATTTGTGAGTTGAAAAACAATTGGGAAGTTGTCCGACACGATAAATAACAGTGCTATCACGGATTCATTCAATTTGAAGTCTCCATTCGTTAAGTGATTGTAACTTTCAAAAAATCATATTCTTTTAGAGAAGTTTTCCGAAGTAAGGATCTTCCTTTAATCATTATCTGTTTTCCTTTACCTTATATCAAAGTAACTTCCTTCCATTTTGTATTAGTCTCATTTTGATCAAGCTTATCATTGACATGCAACCAATCTTTTTTTGACACTTTTACCAGTATCATAATATTTATTCTTCCATTTGTTTCAGTCTCATTCTGGCTCACCAATTTTCACAAATATATACAAGCAGTTTACATTCAATCAGCTTCCTTCAATCGTTACACACTCTCATCTTCAAAAGAGTCTTCACGACTCTTTTCGGCCATCCGCAGTTCCTCACTGTGCTCTCATTGGTATAAGATCTAAGAATACCATTAATGTTCCCGAGGCATTTATATCGTGCAGTCTTGTACCACCATCCGCCACCACACATACCGGGGCAACTGATTTCACCCGGCAGCAACGATGAATCTGATGAGTTTATCATGTACGTTCCTAGGCTAGCGAAAGGGTATATATACGGTCTGCCAGGTGCCCGTAGATGAAACCTCCACGTATTATTAACGTGGATTCCCTCGTAATTGAAATGCCAGAAACTTCCCGTAAAACTATAAACCGAGAAAGGGGCGGGAAAATGAAAGAGAATCACAGATACGTAAATATATATATATACATGTATATAGGCCTATGTAATATATATTACGTATTAAGCTTTGTACACCATTACGAAGTCAACGGATTTTGTTTTCTTCTTCATTGTGTGTTGAGACTCTCCTCCATCGTAGAACAGTATCTTTTTATGAATGTATATTTATATATATACTGTACATGTATATATATTTTATATATTTGTGTATTCTGTCTAAGTGCTACGGTATTAAGAAACAGGAGAGGGCATGGATTTCAAATTAAAAACAAATATTTAAAACAAATATTTAAATAAATGTTTACAAAAGTAAGATGAAGGTTAAAACAGAAGAGGAGAAAAAGCAGAAAATGCTAATGAAGAAGACTTTCTTTCTTTAAAATTGAGATCGCATTCAGTTGGTATAGTGATTGCTTTGGGGGTTGGGACAGATATGAGGTATATCATCATCGGATCAATATTGTGGAGATGAGTCAGGACCAATATTGATGTTTCACTATCGCCTATAAGTAGTGGTTTGTTACTATCATGATTGCCAAAACATGAATTATGGATCCTATACATACAAAACAAAGGCTGAATAGTTCAACTCGCATGATGATATTAATTTGGATGATCTAACGATAACACTTGGCCTGTACAATAACTATAAAATAGTCATGTTCGCAAGATGTTTTTCAATTGCAACATTTCATGCAGTCCATGCCCATGGTCGGATAGGTTCTCATAAAATCGACAAACCGCCACTGTTTTTATACATAGGGAATAGCGGAAAGATAATATTGGGCCTGGGACCCGTTTCACAAAGCATTTTTTCAATGACAAATGACAAAAATCAGTGACAAATCTGTTGATAACCAATCAGAAGCAAGGATTTCAGTAGCTTTTAACAAAAACTGTCATTTGTCACTGATGACAAGTTTTGTGAAACGCCCCCCAGATTTAGCAGCAGTATACCAATCAGCGATGTATCAAAGTATGGGTATGTATACGTACTCTGGATACATCCGTGCTTGAAAAGTGGCGCCAATAACTTCACCGTCCTCGAATTTAACCATAATTTTCCAGCTTCGCGCCTTATTCCCATTCTGTGTGAACCGTAAGATCTTCTGCACTGTAAAAAATATCTGTATTTTTACAGGAAAAAAAATACAGATTTGTAACGTTTTAACTAAATACAGCAATTCGGATGTATTCTTTACATATATCCCGTAAAAGTACTTCATTTTTATTGTGAGACTGATTTACATCAGAAATTTGTAATTTTAAGGCAAAATACAGGTACTAATACAGTTTGCCTGTAGTTTTACAGATCTATCTCGTAAAAATACTTCATTTTTATTGCGAAACTGACTTACATCAGAAATTTGTAATTTTAAGGCAAAAAAGGGTTACTAATACAGTTTGCCTGTAATTTTAAGGCAAAATAGAGTTACTAATACAGTTTGACTGTAATTTTATAGATGAAATTGTTTACCTAAATGTATTTTTACAGATGACATCGTCTGTATTCGTACAACGATTTCTTAAATTGAATGGATATGATGCAGTTTTACTTCGATGTGATTTAATTTGAATGCAGTTACTACATTCTTTAACAAAATTCTGTTTTTATAATGTCGTTTTGATTGGACAGCATTTTACATTTCATGAAACTTATTTCACATATACTGTATATTTACAGATTCCGTTTTCCAACTTTAAAATACCAGACATGATTTCGAATAATTAGGCGTTACGAAGTAGAATAATTCAATTAAACGAGATTAAAAGAAATGTAATATTGAAGTTTAATTTATATTCTATGAAGTATAAGCCTAATATGAGGAATCATGTCCCTCCCTGATTGAATGTTCTGTCAGTGTGACTATTAATACAATTGATTTTGTTGTCTTTTCCCGCCCTTCTTTGCATGATTGAATGAGCCTTTTGTCTTTGAATACTGATGCACGTGGCTTTGAGTGGGCTTCTTATACATGATGCGGAGGATGCTCATTTGCATATGAATGAAGTCCCAGAGACTTTGAATGTGTACTATATTTCTACATTCATGCTGTAAAATTACATGGTGGTGTAAAAAAATGAAACAAAATTGGGTCAAATACAAATACACAAAAAGGTACTTCCACACCAAAGGGAGGCGAGTTGGCTCAGTCGGTAAAGCGTCCGTCTGTCGAACCAAAGATCCCGGGTTCGACTCCCACCCAAGCGGATGACTGAAACCTGCGTTGTGTGTTAACGTGCCCCTTCCCTTGTTCATAGACGCAGGTTATGTCAAGTGGAAAACACTCCGTCCCTCGGATAGGACGTTAAATGGAGGCCCCGTGTAGAGAAGAGTCACTACCTTTGCACGTTAAGAACCCACTGCACTATTCGTATAAGAGTAGAGGGAAACCTGCACACCCCCAGTATAGTACGATAATACTCTGTAAAGAGGTCTGTACTCAAAAGGAAGAAGGGAAAGCTGTAAACCAAATTAACCAAATTAACAAACATTTGTATTTATACAACGTTTTTGTACTATTTTTTTACATTCATTCTGTAAAATTACATGGTGGTGTAAACAAATAAAACAAAATTGCTTCAAATACAAATACACAAAAAGGTACTTCCACACCAAAGCTGTAAACCAAATTAACAAACATATGTATTTATACAACATTTTTGTACTATGTTTTTACATTCATTCTGGTGTAATTTTAATCAACATACAGTTTGTAAAAGAAAATACATGAAATGTTTGTAGGAGAAAATAACAACCAATCTGTATGTTTACAACATAATTTATGGCGACTCTGCTGCCAGCAGATTTGCTGTAAAATTACAGAGATTTTTTTTTACAGTGTGTAGTTCCAACCAATGATCTCCATGTAGGTCTCCAAATCCATCAAGGTAATCAATCCACAAACGATTGAAATCAACCGAGAGGTGTGTCCTCCTCTGTAAAATGATAGCATTGCTCATGATTCGACACTCAATTCGAATATAGGTTTTCCATTTAACTTTTTTTTCATTCAATTTCATCCCGAAACTTTCCGATTCTGCACATGTCCGTTTTGTTGTCAATCTCGTCTTTGGCCATTCATTTTTGAAATTTGTCCAATCAATTTCACCATTTTGCATCGAATTTCCTCAAAGTCTAATCAAATTCGTCACTCGTTCGCTATAAGGTCTTGTCTAGTATACAGTGTGTCCCAGAAAAAACGAAACCGAGAACTATCGATGTTTTATCATACCTTAATCACATTTATAATTGATAAATGACACATATTTGGAAAGCCTACATCATCCTCGTTTATTTGATGTAACTCGTATAATATATATTTCACGCATGAGTGATTAAAATGAATTTGAAGAGAGGAAACCAAAAAGTCATTTGGCGGACGGTATCTGAATTTCAGGGAGAAAATCACATTTCTAGAAAGTTGAGTTTCTGCCCTTTCATATGACACCTCAATCAAGAAAAGTTCTGTTTGTTTAAAGTAGTGCTTGCATTTCCATAATTTTATCGAACGAATTCTCGGTTTCGTTTTTTCTGGGACGCACTGTACAACGAATTTGAATGAAACTCTTTTGAAATTGATTGCACAAAGACGAATTTCATAATTGCATTCTACAGCGCCAGGTGAGACGAATGTGAATGAAATCTAACAAAAATGAACGGACAAGGCTCTTGTTGAAATTTATTTACCATTCACTAACTTGAATGGGAAAAGACTAAATCAACTATGAAATGTGCATGCACGATCCCGGATTCCTATAGGACGGAACTGAATTGTACAATGATGAATTTGATTGAGATCAAAAGTGTTGAAATGGATGGGAAATACCAACTAGCTACTGTTTATCCTCAGCATAATGTTTAAATTCAGATTATAAAAATAAAACAAATTAATTCATAACATTTCGAACCGTTATAAACAAACATCTTTTACTTTTTTGATTTAATTCCACATAATTATGCAGGATGTGGGAAAAATGAACGAATGTTGAAAATTTGAAAAGACCCCGCATAAATCCCGGGCACTATGCCTCCATTTGGCCTTTAAAATAAATCAACTCAATTGCCATTTAGGTAAACACAGGAAAACAAACATTTAAAATTTGATTAATATACTCCTCCTTGCATATCCTTGAAATTATGGAAATGCGATTTACAATATTATTTTTACTTTGGGTAAGTATAGTATAAATATAAAAGCTCAAAACGTTGAAAAGGGACCGACTGTATAGTTGGAGTGGAGTAATAACAGCATATAACAGCGCCTGAGGTTTACCGCAAAATCATTCAAGCAACTACTGTCTGGAGCAGGGCAAATTATGTGTGGTAATGATCACCACATTCACAATTATTGTTTAAAGGCATTGTGTCCCTTTTGCGGGCCAAACAGATGAAAAGATTAATTTCCGCCCGTATTTGAAAGATAATACTATTTTTGAACTTCCCTCATAACGAAAGGGCTTGAAAATGTCTTTTTGTGTGAAAATAACGATTGTAAGTTGTCGACTTTAGGGATTGCAATCCTTTTAGTAAATAGTCTGATTTTCAGACCTTGAACCGAATGGTGTACGTTTTGTGCTGCGCAAAGAATCAATCACTTTTGGCCATTACAAGAAGTGGGTTATTGGTACTGTACAGCTCATTTTATGTATGTTAATACCAAAGAAAAAATGAAGTCAGTCAGTCACTGATAGTGTCTGACAGTGAAGTCTAGAAATAATTAGTTAACGGGTTTCCTTGCATAATTTGAATACTAAGACACTGCTAACGTTTAAATTTCACAAACATATTCATAATTCCTGCAAAGAAAATGGGACATGATAGTATCTTTAAAAAATTGTTTGGTACCAGGGGTACCAGCAACCTAGACAACTTGGCCTGTGTGACGTCACACTTCAGTTCTTTATAGGCGAGCTGGGTGTACGATTTGGCATCTTACCAGATGGTAAAATTGTGTATTTTGACAGGCCTACCTTTTAAAGACCGTCAATACTACTGGGTCAGAAGGGATTAGACCACACAGCGAGGTCACTGACAGGTGGCTATCTCATTAACTCAGCTCTCAACTAACATAAGAAAAAGAGGATCATGGGGGACCAATAGGCACCGCTTTGGGAAGTTTTCTATATAGAGGGAGCAAGTAGCTACAAGTAGGACAGTGGGGCTTTAAACAATGTAAACGGATAAAAGATTATTCGGATATTATACCTGAATAATGACATAGTCATCTTTTTCGCAGTAGACGTAGAATGGTTTGCCTCCCTCTCCAGGGTTGAGAGGACTCACGTGGTTTGTTCCATTGTAATCTTCACAACTCGTTTTGTTCGTCGGCGCTGTGAATGTAATCAATGGCATGCCGAAAATTATTAGTCATTCAAAGGAAAACCTCGCCTTTAAAGCCCCTCTAAAGTAATCCGGGAAGCCCCAAATTCACCAAAAATTTGATGGCAAAATTTCACTTAAATTGTATCATAATGTGAAAGAGGATGTCTTTAATTTAAGGCAAGGATTTTCAAAACAAATGTGTTTGAAGACAAATATTGATGAAAGAATACAACATTTAGGTATTCTGCATACAACAGAAAAACCAAATTACGTTATGTTATGTTATGTTATGTTTTTTATAGACATACAAACACATGTTATTTGATGATTGCAAATGATCAAGCTTCATGAAAGCTTCAACAAACAAAAAACAGAATTGAAATCGGTCAATGCGTTGTGATTTTATACCATTTTTTTTATATCGCAAAATTACCGAAAAACCTGTCAGAAATGGTCAAATTGGCAAAAATGGCAAAATTCGACAAAGTTGACAACTTAATTCATCACTTTCTTGGACACAAATAATAAATTAAATTATCAGACACTAAAATATAATCTTTGTGGTAAAAAATACAAAAAAGAAAATTCATATATCTATTACCGTTTTGAAAACAGAAGCAAACAAAATAAGTAATTTTTGCCATTTTTGCGAATCTGCAGATATGAAAAAGTTCTGAAAATAACTAAGTCCGCCTAATTAATATGCGCATAATGTAATCAAATCAAAACCGAACATGATACATCAATGAAAGCTATGTATATCAGACAGGTATGGAAATATTTTTTTTTTAGAAGAAAAAATAAAATTATGAATATTCATCAAATATGCAAATTAGGTCATTTCAGCTAATTATATATATATATATAGAGAAAAGTCAAACTGAATTTCAGAGAAAAACAAAGTTTGGTTACCCCAGTACAGTTGTGGCTACCTTGAGTGTAAACAACAAATTGATTCAATGAGTGAAACAAATGAGGATATTGCATTTTTGTAGGGGGAGTTTTATACATTGAGGTGCATTTTCACCACGCAGAATAACAGTCAATGGGCGATCAGCGGGCCATGTCACACATGGCTGAAAAGACAATATTCTAATTAATAATTTAACATATTTCCCACATGCCTATAACAATGAAACTACACAGAATTGTAGTTAAAGGTATGCTTGAAAGATATGAGAAATAAAAATTTAAAAATATTGTTCAGTTTTTTAAAAATAAATTTACGAAAATTGCTATTTCTACCAACTGACTGCTGTTGTGTGTGTGTGTGTGTGCATGTGTGTGTGTGTGTGTGTGTGTGCAGGGGCAGAAAATTGTAAATTGGGCCCACACCTGTAAGTACTTCGGAACTCAAGATAAATTATTCAGCTGCCTTCCTAAAACAGGTTTAAAAATATGTCACATTAATATAAATTCAATTGTACCAAAGTTATCTGAACTTAAAATTGTACTTCAACATAATCCTTTCCATGTTGTTGCTGTCTCTGAAACCAAATGCGATGCTACCATATCTGATTCTGAATTAGACATTGAAAATTACAATATTTTCCGCAAAGACCGCAACCGGCATGGAGGGGGTGTAGCTCTGTACGTGAAAGATGACGTAAGTTGCCGGTTTGAAAATAATATTACATGCGACGATATTGAAGCCCTGTGGGTAAAATTATCGCCAAAACATTCAGAAACACTTCTTATATGTGTTATCTACAGACCTCCAAATTCGTCGTCAAGTTACTTTGATTTATTGAACGGAATGTTAAGTCAAGCTGTCACTAATACAGATGTGGAAATGATATTACTTGGAGACTTAAATTGTGATATGTGTCCAAATAACATAGACTCTCTATCACGATCTCTCGAAGAGATGATGTCTGGTTTTCTTTTCGATCAACTGATTGATGTTCCAACACGAGTGACGACAACGTCGCAAACTATTATTGATCTTATATATTCCACTGACGTAGAAAATCACTCCTTGAATGGAGTGCTAAAAACATCATTTAGTGATCATTATATGATTTTCACCGTTTACGGTGATGCTGATATTACTCAAAAAGAAAATATCATAGAATGGAGAGATTTTAAGGGTTTTGAGTTTGCAGAATTCAATTTTTTAGTGCATTTTGAAGAATTATATCAGTGTAAGGATGTTAACTGTGCATGGGATATATGGTACAATCCGATAATGGAAATTGTAAATATGTGTGCACCATGCAAAAGAAAACGTCTAAGAAATAATCCATGTCCTTGGGTGACAGGTGACGTCATTAAATTGATGAACACGAGGGACTACCATCGTGATAAAGCAATACAGCTCTCGTCATCAGATTTTTGGGAACGATATAAAAAATGCAGAAATCTTATCACACGCGAACTCAAAAATCTTAAAAAATCATACATTACTTCATTATTGAACGACAAATCAGGAAACGCAAATGCGTTATGGGATGTTATGCGACGTCTTACTAAGAAAAGTCAGTCTAAAAATATAATATTGAATGTAAACGATGTTGAAATATCAGACTTGAAGGAGGTTGTTGAATATTTTAATACGTATTTTGTTGACTCCGTTTCTGAACTCACTAAAGGTTTTGAGCTCGAGACCGAAACTATCAAGAGATGTGAATCACTTGAAGAAAATCTGGAAAAACAAACAAACGGTGATTTACTTTACTTTTCAAATATCTCGATAGATTTCGTCATCAAACAGATAAAATCATATACTTGCAAAAAAGCAACTGGGTATGATGAACTCTCTGTTAAAATACTGAAATATATCTGTGATATTCCTCATGTAATGGAAAGTTTAGTATATATACTCAATTTGTCTTTGCATTCTTCAGTATACCCTGATGCTTGGAAGATAGCCCGAGTCCAACCAATTCCCAAAGGAGGGGATACAGCCATAATGAAAAACTACAGACCCGTGTCTATATTGCCGATTTTATCTAAAATAATTGAAAGGGCAGTTTATTTAAATATCTTTGAATATCTGTCTCAGCATAATCTATTTTATAAGAACCAATTTGGATTTCGTCCTAAGCACTCATGTGAAACAGCCCTATTTTGCATGGTTAACCAGTGGTCAGTCAATGTAGACAAAGGGTATTTAAATGGTGTAGCTTTTATAGATCTCCGACGTGCATTCGATACAGTCAACCACTCTCTCCTCTTAAATAGATTACATCAATATGGTTGCTCTCCGCATGTAATTAAATGGTTTGAATCATACTTGAAAAATCGCCAACAATTTGTCTCATTAGGGAAAGAAAAATCAACATTTAGAAATATAACAATGGGAGTTCCACAAGGGTCCATCCTGGCCCCGCTCCTTTTTACTCTATTTGTTAATGACCTCCCATGTTCCATCTCAAATGGCATTGTTTATATGTATGCGGATGATACTACTATTTCTGTATGTGGAAAAACTAAGCAAGAGGTAGAACTCAAACTGACAAAAGCTCTTGGTGAACTGAATTCTTGGCTGAATAAAAATAAGTTGATTTTGAATAGTGATAAAACCAAAACGATGCTGCTAGGATCAAAGCAAAAGCTTAGATCATTAGATAACAGTATGCTGTCGATTGAATTAAATAGATGCCAATTGGAATGTGTATATACATATAAATGTTTGGGAGTTATAATTGATAACAGTCTTGACTTTAAAAAACATATCGAAAGTATTGCTTTAACTGTGAAACAGAAATTAGGAACTATTCGTCGATGTAAACATTATTTTGATAAAGCACAATTGAACAAACTGTACTGGGCTTTTGTAGTGCCCCATTTAATGTACTGTTGTACCGTTTGGTCTGGGAGATCTGAAGCAAACCATAGTAAACTGGAAAGATTACATAAGAGGGCAGCATATATGATATCTCGTTTTTCCTGGGAAACCCCATCTGAACAAGTGTTTGAAATTCTATCCTGGCCGAAAGTAGATCATCTGTTTTTTAGAGCATCTTGTTGCATGATTCATAAATGCTTACATAAAGCTGCACCTGAAGTACTAGGTGATAAGTTTATTTATATTGAAGCGATATCATCTCGAACAACAAGGAGCACAAATAAGATGCTAATTAGGATGCCACATGTTCGTACGACCTTTTATCAGAAGTCATTTCTTGTCACAGGTCCATCAAACTGGAATAAATTACCCGAACGTATTCGATTTATAGAAAATATGAAACCATTTAAACAAGAATTGGCAAAATGGCAAAAGACATCCACATTTTAATATGATTATGGTATAATATAACTCTTCTTTTTCTCCTCTTTTTATAATTATATTTTATCATATCTTCTTCTTGTTTTCTCTTGTTGGTTTGTTATTGTGGTTGTATGTTGCTGTTGTTGTTTTTTGTTTTTTTGTTTAATAACTTTTTACTGTTTGCTTCAATAGGATATATGGCATTTACATATTTGTATCATATACATTTTACTAATTTCGTTATTCTCTATGTTCAAATCCTTTTTTATAACCTGGTTTGCAATTTTAGTTTGTTAAAATCGTATTTTGTAACTTTCTATATTTATTTATATTTTTATATTTGTATCATAAACATTTTAATCATTTCGTTATTCTTTATAATCAAATCCTTATTTATAACCTGGTTTGCAATTTTTTGTTTGTTAAAATCGAATTTTGTAATTTTCTATATTTATTTATATTTTGATATGTTGATGAAATGTATTTACTTGTTTGTGTCATGAAGGGCCTCAACGAAAACCAGTATTTGTTTGCTGATTGGGCTACCCTTCTTTTTAAAGATGTGTTATAAATAAAAATAAATAAATAAAAAAAGTCGGGGGCAGGGTTGTGGGGCAATAATTTCTCACAAGGGGACAAATTACGATAGGATTATTATGTGTCTTATGTTTTCCTTTTTTTTGTCACCACAGGAGCGGGGAAAATATATTAGCTAGATTATGGGGATTATGATAATTGTCAAAGCTAAAAAAATTAAATACTTTTAAAAGACATGATACAGGGGACGCTACCGTTTGCATAATGCCTTAAGGTCACCAAATCGGGTCTAATTTGGCTTAAAATTTTAAAAATCAAACTTCCTTACCTATATGGAAAACATATCGTGCAAAATTGTATATTTACGAAACGCTTCAAAATGGTGAATAACTTAAGTCCCTACAACCCCCTCTCTGTCGTTTCCTTCCTTTGCCGAGGGTTAGAGACATGATAGATCAGTCCCTTGATGGTAACGCTGCTACATCCCACTGCCCCCCCCCCCCCATGAAACACACACAGGCTACGCCATCTATGAACTACTATGAACTACCTTGACGAAAAATGTCGGTATTATGTGGGAAGATGGGTCGCGTACATTAATGGGGCACGTCTTTTTCTTTATTTGTTCAGATATGTGTGTTTTCAATATTTGTTTTCTACAAATATTCGGGGGCACGTCCCCCCCCCCCCCCCCCCCCCGCCTACGCCACAGCCGTGGGGATGTCCCTTATCCATTATTTCGCTATCTTATTATCATTTGTTTATTACTTACTAGTACTTAATTTTCTTTTTTTAATGAATAGCGACTCCCATCCCGTATCATGAATAGCGACCCTCATCTTTATCATAAATAGCAACCCTCATTTCGTTTATGAATAGCGCCCCTCTTCATTGATTGTGAATAGCGGTCCTTACGAATAATGACCCTTTTCTCAAATTGTTAATAGTGGTCCTTATGAATAGAGGTCCTCATGAATAGCGGGGATTCCCCCTAACAAGTCGCCTTCTCGTACTGTATAAGGCGCCACGGCGAGTTTGGACATCTCGCCTCCCCGCTTTCTCATCTAAAACAGGGCGACTTGGTTAGTTTGTAAAAACGCCTTGTCACCATTTCATACCCGAGAAGACGAGAAGACGAGAATTGGAACCTCACTTTCTCACCTTCTCGTTCCCGAGAAGTCGAGAAGGCGAGATTTGGAATCTCGCCTTTTCACCTTCTCGTACCCAAGAAGTCGAGAAGACGAGATTTGGTATCTTACTTTCTCACCTTCTCGTACCCGAGAAGTCGAGAAGACGAGATTTGGTATCTTACTTTCTCACCTTCTCGTACCCAAGAAGTCGAGAAGACGAGATTTGGAATCTCGCCTTCTCGCCTTCTTGGACCAAAAAATGCCGAAGAGACGAGATGCCGGATCACGTCTTTTCGCCTTCTCGGACCAAAAAAGTCGAGAAGACGAGGAATTATCTCGTCATCTCGGTGGCACTTTTAAGCTATCGTACCCCAGAGTGCAGCGTTTTGACGAATAAAAATGCAGAATCTTCTCGCTCGGGAGCTAACCTCCCTCGCATAATATTCTTCAAACTGTACAAGTAAATATTGTAGAAAAGTGAAGTGTGAAAAAGGTATACTGCTTGTTTTTATACTATTGTTTTGCTAAGGAATGTAATTTGTAATACAACAAAACTTCAAAAACCTGTAAGGGGGTAGTCACTTCCCCCTGTACCCCACCAAGGGCCCTAAGGCGGGGCCCTGGTTGCTCATCTGACCGTAATTAAATGCCTAAAAACCCTGAGCTTCCTAGGGCTCCGCCCTAAGCCGGGCCCCTGGATACTCATCTGACCGTTATTAAATGCCTTAAACCCCTGAGCTTCCGGGGGCTCTGCCCCCTGAAAGGTAACCAGGAGCCCTAAGGCGGGCCCTAGATGCTCATCTGATCATTATTAAATGCCTAAAACCCCTGAGCTTCATGGGGCTACGCCCCTTGAACCCCACCAGGGATTTGGCTCTGGACCCCACGCCAATTTACACTCCGCTCGCTTGCTCTACCTGATCGAAAATACTTTAGCCCCCCCCCCCCCCCCCCCTCCCGCTTTGAAAAAACGTTCCGCGGGGCCTGCATGTACCATGTAAGAGTGGGGGTGCGGATTTATTTTTCTCCCCCCCCCCTCGTTTTTGCTCATTACGCCACTGCTCCCCCGTCCATCGGATTTCGTCCCCTCCCCCCCCCCCCCACGGTCTTGAAGAGAAATCGCCGCCCCTGCATATATATATATATATATCTGTATGTTTATTTGCTTTTGCTGTGTGTTTTATGAAAATGAAATGAATAAACGAACGAACGAATGAACAGTATGCCACTGTTCAGGTAGCTGTGAGGATGTAATACGTTGACTTATGAAATGAGTATGAGTTCTTTAAAGGATAATCATGACTAATTATGATTATGGCGAATTTAGAATTTAAAACATGGATTCCTGCTTGATGTGACTTAAATTCAATTTTTTCGTTTTGTTTGGTGTTGGTGTTAGTCTGCCCTTTTGTATTGCCTGTTTTGAAATAATTTTCAATCATCTTCTTCCTCCCTCTCCATCTCAGCTTTCTCACTCTCTCTCTCTCTCCTTATCTCTCTCTTTTCTCTCTCTCTCTCTCTCTCTCTCTCTCTATCACACTCTCTCTCTCTCCCTCCCCCTCTCTCTGTCTCTGTCTCTCTCTCCCTCTGTCTGTCTGTCTCTCTTTCTCTCTGTCTGTCTGTTTCTATCTGTCTGTCTGTCTGTCTCCCTCTTTCTCTCTCTCGTCCCTATTCGAACAACTTTACAAATATCTTATAGGACCTCATGTCTTGTTAACTTAACTATTTATTTCGTTTGACTCTTGCTTTCCTCTCACCTCAGAACCTTTGACAATTCTCGCACTGATTGTTTACTATATGACATAGGCCTACTTTAGTTCTTCTTTTTTCCTTCCCTGTTTATTATCATCTATGATGTTAACTTTGTCCTTTAATTGAACTCAAAATATGTATTTGTCCTTATTATGATCATAATACGCAGCTAAACTGCATTTCATATTTCCTGTAACTCTTGGCTCACTCTCTCTTTCTCTCTTTAATCATTTCTTCACTGCTCTACCCACCTCCTCTGCCTACCTACCTTTGGTCCTCTTCTACTCTCTCACTCTAGCTGTCAGCATCCTCATCGTACAAAACTGATTTTGTGTAACTTACCCAACTAAAGCTGTTATGACTGTATTTTACCATTACTTTAATTATGATTACAATTTTTTTATTGTTTATTTGTTGTAAACTGATCTGTCAACTTTTACCCGTGAAAAACAAAGTTTCGCATGGATAATAAATGCTTTAATTCGATTTCAATTTTTAATTAATGCTTGAAAACTCGATTCTAAATTTCACAAATGTAATAGAAATGCTGACAGAGTATACTCCTTGGTATAGGTTCATAGCAGCGGTCATATTGTGAAGCAACTACTTACAGAGAGTGAGAAATATAGATTCTGAAAAATATTCTCTGAAAAGAGGAGAAATCATTCATTGCCTTGCTATTTGAGCACGAAAATATCTCTGTCAAGTTTATAACAGAAAACGGAGATGAATACACTTTCATTCCCAATCTGTTCTCTTCATAAAAACGGTTAACGCGAAGAATCTATTTAGGGGAAAAAAGAGAAATACACTGTAACTAGGTTAACTTCAAAAGAAGATAAATGCATTAGTGCCTATGCAAGTACAGGATTTCTAATGTACATGTATATACTAACATCGAATGATATGAAACTTTTTGAAATTATTAAAAAAACAAAAAGTTTTGCGACCACTTCGATGCATGAATAAGATGTTAGCCTGCCGAGGACTCTGGGATCGTGGGTTTTACAAAGTTTAATTTGGCTATTGTTTGAACAATATTGTGGGTGTTCTCAAGGAAGAGAATGGGAAATATGCTCGCTTTGAGGATAGATGTTATTAAGCTCATAAATAAACTCAATCTATTAGAAAAATACAATAGTGTATCAAAGAGACAACACCGCTTTCCATTAAAGGTCTGCGAGTACATTATTCTTTTATGACTTTGTTAATTACTCGATGAGGGCCTTTTTGAGGGAGCGATGTCTTCTCCATAATGTATGAGCAAACCCAAGGTTTAGAGATGACAGTATTGATGGTAGGTCTTTACTCATTTACCTGACTAATCAGTTAAGTGGGACTATCATCGGAAGATAATATCATGGTACTCTCTTTCATTTAATACTTAATAAAACATATTAGGCGTACCCATTAGCAATTAATTTCTTTCTCTCTCTCTCTCTCTCATCCTTTTTTTGTTAAAGTGGAAGTTAAAGGTAATACAAAGTTTTGGGAAATTTTGAAAATTGGGTGGATAGTGATTCTTTACAATTTCGATATATTTGGATGCCCCTATGGATAAGCAATAGAAAATTTAGCCCCTTAAACACTTCTGTTTTCGAGAAAATTGAATATAACAATTTACCGGTGCTCCCGGTAAATTTTGATAAATTTCAAACAGCGCCTACGGCCGTACAATGGTAGCTGCGACCATGAAATTCTCAGAATATGTAGTTGTTATATATAATTTTCAAACGGGAATAGCTAATCGGTCGATTTTAGTCAAGCAACATTGTTTTATAGCTGAATTTATATCTTGACCTTGAGAGGGAGCTATACAACATACAGAGTTTATTATTTACAATTTCATAACTTTAGACTCGATTTCAACCGCGACAACGATCACTGAATATTGTAGGATCGCATGTGCTTCCAATATGTTCATTTGAACCAAATTCATGAACCCATACCAAAACTTTGTATTACCTTTAAGCCCGATACTCTGATGGTTTATAAACAATAAAGAAGCAGAAAAAATGACGGAAACAGATCAGTGAACGTTAATTCCTTTCAGAAAGATCTGATTGAAAATAAGAAAGTTATTAGTGTTTAAATTTGTATTTGATCAAAAACAAGCCTGCAACACGGGTCTATCTTTATCTTGGTCCTTTCTATTTTAGACGAAATACTTAAGAAGACGCTTACATTAATTATACCACAATAAGCAAACTGAACACTTATCGAAAAGATGCGGGATATAATCGGGTAACAATTTTTTTTTAAAACTGGCAAGGGAATCTTGGATGCGGTACAGAATGGACGTAGCGAAGCCTACGGCCAGTAATGTTAGTTAGCCGCACTTTAGTTTTCGGACAAGAAGCAGGAGATAATTCGAGGATTGGCTATCTTGACTGTATTTGAAATAGAGCATTCAGTATACCTGATATTAAAGTGCCCTGTCAATGAATACAAATAACGTAATAAACGAAAAAGATAACTGAATGGAGCTCTTTCCCCAAGCCTGTGGGCCTTTGATGAACACTATCTGATTCTGCTCGGGTATGCAGGCGATGTGTAAGCTCCAATAATAATGTCTTTTATTTCCATTGAAGACGAGGGGACGCTTTCAATAAACGTTAAAGGTCGGGTGACATCCAAATATAGGTTGATTTGCAGGGCTGCTTACAACTCACATGTTGTTATTCAAACATCTCAATATATTTCATAGATTTTTAAATAATTTTCTGAGACCTGCTAAGCTCCACCCTAACAAAGTGCTTCATATCTCATTCATCTTGTGACATCATCTGTCAATCATTAGTGAGCTAACAAGAGACAGTGGTATGTAGCTCACCAGAGCTGACACCTGTTCACAATAGAACATACAATATACCAACATAGGAGTTGCTATGTCAGGCGTGATGTAGCATCACCAGGAAAAGAAAGGTAATGTGGAGGTATTGTATATATGAAAGAATGCAATTGTTTTGTGAGCATGTGCTGAGCTGGGGGTATCAGTTACATACCACGTACTGTCTCTCGTTAGCTCACTAATGATTGACAGATGATGTCACACGATGAATGAGATCTGGAGCATTTTTATAGCAAAAGAGACTCTTCAGTAAAATAAGTTCATATTTTCTTCATGTATGCTTTAATGTACATATATATGATTTGAACATGCGTTGAGAACTGAAAAAAAAAAATTGAAATGAAATGACAAGATGACGCGACCTTTAGTAGATTTGCCGTAGGGTTTTTACAAAGTGTCGGGTAAATTTGACCAGACGATTTGAAGACGAGAAGGTTTTATTTCAACAACATTATTTCGTGAATACTAATAAAAGGGCAAGTTTTCACCAAAAGGTCGGGTAAAGCAACTACCCGACCCGACGCGGTGATCCGATGATTCGAAGTCAGCCATGTGTTATTTGAGTGTTACAGACGTGTATCAATCAGATATGATTATTTACGCATGGGGACCGACCTTTTACGTCACCATCCGAATAGAAAGACATGACTCGGGCTCGAACTTGGCTCCGCCTGAGACAGTTTGCAGGCAAACACCGTGCAAGTTATATTTTATATGACAAGTTAAACGAAGCCATTCACTATTTGCATTTCGAAAATTTGTTTACAGACTGGAGAAGAATATGATCAGAAAATTTTCCTAAATTAGTATCAGGAGGGCATCACTGTTACGTAGTAATCTCATCTTTTAAACCTTCATAATTCTCTTATTGTTATGTGGGTCCGATTTATTTCAAACTTTTACCATTCTATTTATCCTAATTTATGCTGTCATACATTGCTCTTTGAGATTTATAGAATTTCCAGTACAGAGCAAACGGGAGAGGCCTATGGACGATACGTCACAGGGTTGCCATTTTGTGTTTCATTGATTACAACATCAAACAAATTTTTAAAAGATCTTATTTTTAACCGGATTTTGCTCGAACTTTCATTTATTTGTTTCTCTCACTTGTTTATGCTTTAATTACAAACACCTTAATATCAGACTTGACTTCCACTTCAATTGCTTGTAAGTTTGTTCTCTATTTTTTTTTGTATATTCCTTTCTCTCATCTTGTTTATTGGAGTCCTTCATCACTCTCCATTCCGGTGACTGACATGGACTGATACAGTCCGTCCTTGACCGTGGCAATGAAATTGTTCAACGTCTCGGCACGGGCCTCCATCCTCGCGGAAATATAATCAAGATGTTTGCCGGTATGCGAATGCAATATCACAGCCTTCTCCAGCTATGCAAGTAAATTGATTAATTGCACACCAATGACCGTATCAAGTTGTGCGGAGGAGTTATATATCTTTTATAATCATTGTGCCTTGATAATATAATCCCATTAATTAGTCCCCATCGACTAATTTCCCACTAACCTTGAACGTAGAATCAAGAGACCGCTTGTCTACTCTGACACACCGTGACGATGATATCGTGATTATGTATACAAGTGTCTCTAATCGGCTTACCTAGGTAAACAATTTGATAATTCAAGTTACACTTCTGCATCCTACAAAATTGTACAATACTGCATTCAGATTCTGTACATTATAACATTGGACTATATGTATTTGTCGTTTTTTTTTGTTGTTGGAGGGGTGGGGGGGGGGGGGCAAGATTTGGTTTCTTTTTCTCATTATCAATTCAGAGTATTTACAGTGATTGCAAATTGGGAGGGCCTATGAATTACATCTAAATCGGATCGTCACTGTGTCACATGCAATTATAAATTAATCAAGCTTCCACATTCTTATTTTGAATTCCAAAACTTCTCTTCGCCAGTAGGCCAAATTCATAAATTTCGGTATTCCAAACAATTGTTAACAATGTTAATTCTTCGATTCAGTATGTGTCCAATCGACCAGCACGAAACATATCCCTATTGTCTCACTTTGCCAACGGCTACACGGTCTACGAGACGAATACGGACGGCTCTACGAGACTGACAAGCCACCACTATGTCGCACTGACGGGCATTCTGAAAAGTTGTCTGACTGAGGGTTGGTGAGACCGACATATTGTTCACGTTGGCCTGTCGATCAACGGAGATTTTCCATTGTCCAAGGCTCTTCCCTCTTAAAAACATTCTTACATTACAACCCATACAAATAATATTGAATCAACCTTGTTTTGCGTGAGTTCTACTTTTTCAAAATACCTGTAACGAACACGAAAACTAATTGACCTCCGAAATGAAATCCCAGGTACTGTTCTGATGAATTTGTGTTGTTCATGTCAAAGATGAATTCATCCTCTTTCATAATGATACCAAAAAGGGCTATGCATGCAGTGGCGGATGTAGAGGGGGGGCACAGGGGGCACGTACCCCCCCCCCCCCCCCTCCCCCGGCCCCCCAAACAACAAAAAATTAGTGCTCACTACTAGGATAGTGAACGATACTTTATACAACGTACTGAGATTATACTGATGAGAATAACTCAAGTAAAACCTTTCGTTTTACGAATACGAGGCTGTTTCAAAAATACTGAATTACAATTAAAACTTGAAAATACGAGTATAACTTTTACAGTTAAAGTTTGGATTCTTCGTTTGGAAAATGTGTGGCGTATCCACGAATTTGGGCGGAATCCTCTTTGGACTTTAAAGGGGGAAGTCCACCCTGGTATTATGTTGGTTTTAATAGAAGCAGAACAATAAGAGTTATATCATTATTTATACAGGGTTGCCTCGACAGTTAATAAACTGCTGCATGGATAACAATCAATACAAACAATATTATACAAAAGAAATACACAAAATATACTTTAAATTATAATGTACAGAAGAATGACAAAATATTTACAACAAATTAAAACTTATTTAAGGTTTATTCTTAAACACTGAATTTCTAGAATAATCAGTTTTCATTTCTCAAATGCAACCATTGTGATTTTGATATGTTAACAAAAATTAAACTTTCTAGATATGCATTTTCCCGTCTTATCATATAAATAATTCATCCCTAAATGAATTGAATTGAATTTATTTACCACATTAAAAATACAGAAACACAGGTATAAGTATTACAAGTAAACAAACATCAAATACATGGGAATTAAGAAGATAAAAGGACAAATTTACACGACTTGAAAGACATACAATGTGAATGTGGCAGGATCAACAAAAGTTTGTGTAAAACTTATATCCATGATCCCGTACTGTTTAGCATTTATCCAAGTCTAAAGACAACATAAAGCACACCAAGCAATAACACAATATATCAATATTAATAAAAGGCAAGAATGTAACATTGCATTCACTATCTATCTAAATAATTACTCATTATATACTCTTTTAGTCTATTCATATTTGCACGTAAACAATCAAAATCTTTAATAAATCAGTCAAATGACAGGTTTGGTGACCCCAATAATTTCTACAACAAATATTTCTCCAAAATGCTACGATCTTCAGATAACCTCTTTATTTTCGCCATCTTCTATTACTCCTGCTTATATTTCGCCTTTTATTTTCTGAATTTTTGTAATATTTTTTTTTTGGATACTGTATTGCCCTTTATGATACACACATTGTATGAGGAATAAGAAATAAATAAATGTGATGTCTCTGCAATGAACTCCACATTCTTCAAATTATCATCTAAGGGTTCTTTACAAGGTCTTCCTTCCGGCTGTTATCCATACAGACGACCTAACATTACTGGGATCAATAATGTTACATTATTGTATTTTCATCATGCTATAACAATGATTATATGATACAGGTCAAGGTTTCACGAAGCCGTCGTACAGGTTCCCTATTATTCCGTTTGAAACACCTGTATTACATGGGATGTCGGCGAACTTGAACTTACGACTGCTACGTGAAACGATGCCCTGATGATATCATCACGAGAAAAGGCTACAATGTTTTAAATTAATTATTGACAGTCCCAAGTTTAACAGCAAATTGACTATAAAATTCAATTAATTGCTGGTCTTCACGTCTTAACCAGCATTTATGCAGGATCCTGGTTTGGGCTTTCCTGGCAGAATGTCGGGAATTTCCAAAACCCTTGTGATCCAAACCCAGTCATTATTCCGACATAGGTGACTGCAAGAGGATTCGGATCAGTGGCACTCATGATGGCCTGTTGTGTACCATAACGGCTTAACTTAATATGACCGTTGGCGAAAGATAGCTGGTAGTGGTTTAAATCCGGAATTCCTGACAGACTGAATGAGTTGGTTTCATACAAAATAATCCAAGTAGAAGAATCGGAACTGGCAATTCGTCGGATAACGCCACGGGTATTGCTCCATCCACCTAAAACTGTATGATAGATATAAGTTCACAAGTTCATTATGTTCATTTCTTTTCCACGAAAGAAAATTAAAAATAAGAGAGAGGAGAAGTCACTGATGCGCACGATTCCTCGTTAACCCCCCCCCCCCCCCCCCCCACCCCCTCCCCACCCCATTCCACTCATGGAAAGCTTCCAATACGTGATACATTGTGATACATTGTGATACATTGTGAAAGCAGTGTAGCTCAAACAGTACATAGTGTATTGCCCAACTCCCCCTCCCAAACAGCCCACCCCTTTCCGTGGAATGGAGACAAAGGGGAATAAAGGATAGGGAGACGGGGAGAGAGAGAGAGAGAGAGAGAGAAAGAGATACATATTTCATATATGTAAATATATACAGTTAGATCATCGAACCAGCAAACTAGTGCAAGCTTTTTCGGAAATTTGCATTTTCTTGTGTAGTAAACAGACAGACAATATACACACATTGGAATCTCTGCCTGTTTAATACATACGACTTATACCACTTCCCCCTCCCTGGCCATGGATGTACACTACGACATTAAAACAAAACAACAACAAAAATTAAGCGAGGGTCCGTCGTGACTGATCAAAAATGATCAATATTTCAAGGGGCGGTAGAGATCCTCCAAATAAATATTTACGGGAAGGGGGTGGGGTAGCGGGAGGGGTGGCGGGAGGGGTGTCCCCTCCCGTCTACCCGACGCTGACTTAATACCTAATTCATATTTTTCGTCTGACATATTACTTGCGAAGAGTCCAATGTGCGCATCATTGTCAGCGCTGACCATGAAGTCAAATGACGTCACATTCTCAGCAATCCAGAAGCCGGGAAAGGTGTACTCTCTGGTATCACCTACGTCAGGTGTGTGGAATACGGGACACTCTGTCAAACACGTACGAGATACACATGGAGAGGAAGAGAGAGAGAGAGGCCAATGATGGAGAGAGAAGGGTAGGAGCGGTCAAATCGTCTACTTTTCACGTTATTCATCTCTCTCTGGATGTTATCGTGAAATGATAGATTCCAATCATCATTTTGGTCTTTACATTAGCTTATTATACTATTTTAACACCCCCCTGGACTTTTATCCTTAAGCTATTGTCCATCTTTTCAAGTTGAAAAGGTAAGCAGTATCAATTAGCATAATTGATCTTACCAGTATGTTCTGTGCATGTCATTGTTGTCATTACCGTTTATACAGCAGTCATTAAAAAAGAAAAGACATAAGTCGGTACATTTTTCATAATCCGTGTAAGAAGTCTAATACCCATCTTACCCATTCTGTTGTATAAAACGTACACAAACGGTTATGAAAGGATGTTTTTCTTCTCCAAAGCAAACAAATACATTACTTATTATCTTTTGTAACTAAAACTGCTTTTGTCTCAAAAATCTTAAAAACTATTTGTTATTCTTCTACTTTATTAATTTTACAATCAAAGTATTTGACATAATCGTGAATACTAAAGTTGTAGATAGATTGAAAAATTACACTAGTATTTATTAATTGATTCATTTATTACATAACTTTAAATTCCGATTCTAGACTGCAGAGCCTGAATTACCTGCAACTTTATGCTTCATATGGAATATCAGCCAGCCTACAGATACAAGCTCCTTTTTCCAGCCTTAAGAAAGAGGGACCACAATGCTATACAGATCTCGGTAACATGGACTGGTCGCTTTCTTTTACAACTACCACTTCTTGTAAAATAAGATTAACAAATTCATTCCTCTGAAGCTATTAAAAATGCTCCAGTCAAGGTACTAAAACTTTGCCAGCGAGTATGAGATCTTTGGTTTGATAAGATGTTATCATACACATGTATAATATTTTAAAGAAAGTACTATTTTCAATTAGTATAAAGAACTAGTTACAGTTGGAGGATAAAACCAAAGTCATAATCCATACTAAGCTCTGCAATTAAGGCCTGCACTTTCAAGAAATATCACTTTAAGTGTTGTTGCTGATCTAAAAAGCTATGATTCTGTCATGGAGGTTATTGTTTCCAAACTCACATTAAATAGATAATTCTGTTTATGATAATAAATCTTAAAATATCGAATTGGACATTTCAAAGTAGCATTTTGATGACCTATTTGGAAATCTTTCTAGAGGCACTGCTGGCCTGACCATGTGTCAATAATTTTCCGAGATGCCTAAAGTACTATTGTAGAAATTGCACAATAACTAATACAAAAGAAACAACAGAACATTGTGATTGCAGTGAAAACAGATTTGTCCTGCAAGAAATTCATTAACTTTGACTTATGTTGTCCTTAGACAATTTTCAAAGCTGATTGAAAAGAATTGACGACTAATTTCATATAGAAAAACTATTGTATCAAGAAAAACACGTTCTCATCGACTGCATGACGCTACATGACAATGTGTATCACCTTTAGATTAACAACCATACGAGTAACAGCAATCCTTGTGACACATTTTTTTTTTTTTGGTCCCGAAAAAAATCGCAATTTGAAAATTTGACATTTTGCTCCGTTGGGGGGGGGGGGGGGGGTAAGGTCACCTTTTCTAGGTCAGCCATGGCAATAGGGGAGGGGGGGTTTTAGGTTTTTTTTTAGGGGGGTTAACACACATACAAATACCAAAGGGGGGGGTTCAACCCTCAAAACCCCCCCCCCCCCCCCTCTGTGTACGCGCCTGTGTGTATTAAAGTTTGCTATAAGTTAGTGTTTATTTGTTTATTTGTGTACTTTTTTATGTGGGGGGCAAGGGGGGGGGGGTTCATGAAAGAACAAAGTCACTTTCAAAGGAAAGCAAAGTTTTGTGATGGGATTGTCATTGTATGTTAATGAGAGAGAGTATATGAACGGAATAAGGGCACATAATTGTAAGCAGATATGGTAAGAAAAATATAGAAAAGGGGGCACATAACAAAATGGAAAAGGGGCACTTTTAAAGAAGAAAATATAAGCAGTTATCAGATATAACAAGGGGATCTTTACTACCAAGTGAAACAGGACAAATTACATGAAGGAAAAGTGCACTTATGATAAATAAAAAGGGATGTTGATCAGATGTAAAAGGGTACTTTTAAGGAAAAAACAGTCCGCACACTTAAATACTTGAAAAAAATAATGGCCATTGTGCCCCCGACCGGAGTGCCGCCTCAGGTATTGATCATGCCTAGCTGGTATTAACTATGATGTTTAAAGAAAAAGGAATTGGTTATCAACAAAGATTTGATTCAACAAAAAAAGGCTATTCATTTTGAGCAGAATTCTTCATTTTGTGATGCATGATCAAATGGAAGTTAGCCTACACGCGTGAGTGTCGGCTAAATTCCATTTTATATCGCATATCAGTAATGGAATGAATGAGAATAAAATCAATCTTAAAGCTAACATCGATTTTATTTATTACATGAAACAGCTCCTAAAATCGAAATCAATTTTAGGCCCTTAAAATCGATCGGATCGATCGGATCGATTTTAGGGTTTAGTGACCCCCCCCCCCCCCCCGAACAACCAATGTATGAAGACGTACAACATGTCTGAAGTCTAGCCCACAAACTACAAAATATCAACACATAATTATCATATCAACAATTAGAGTCGATGAAATAACACTCAATAATTGGTTTTATGAAAATATGTCCCACTTTTAAACTAAATAACTTTGCCACATTATCACTTGACAAACATAGGAGTCATTTAGATATGTTCTAAACCTATTTTTAGTATTCTTATAACTTTTCACTAATACAAGAGTCACTCATAATATTTGTGGTCAACTTTTCAACAACAAATTTATTTGTAATGTGTGTGTTTTTGTGTTTTGCGGGGTATATTGCTCAAGCAATAACCCTCCCTCAAAATGGGGGGGGGGAGGGGGTGTACACCGTCGCCGCCCCCGGAAATAACGCCCATAACGTACCGGGAAGGCGAGATAATTATACTCTTCTCCCTGGAGATAACATTGGGTATCATCTAAAAGGTCAGTATACTGCAGAGCTTTACATGAGGCAGGGCTTTGTAATATATACAAATTGTTTGATAACAATGGAAAAATTCTCCATGTTGATTTTTGGAATGAAAAAGGTTTTTCAAACAAATTTTTTTTACAATACATGGCAATAGTGAACTCTGTAAAGAAAGAGTGGAAATGTGAATTTGTTCCCTTGATATTCGAAAAAAAATTGAATAGAGAAAGTGAAGAGCACTCTCAATTAGAGTTCCTGTTATCTGAACTATATAAACTCAAGTCGAAAATAGTGTATAAGGGTTTTCTTTCTGAAGTAATAGCAAGACCAGTTTGTGAACAATTATTCTCTAGCACCTTTGATATTCAAGAAAACGACTGGTCACAAATCTATATTTTACCTTTCAAGTGCACAATTGAAGTAAAAATGAGAGTTTTCCAATTCAAACTGTCACATAACATACTTTATACTAATAACAGATTGTATAAGATGAAATTAGTTGAGTCAGAGATGTGTACCTTTTGTAATTCAACTTTAGAAACACCTGTTCATTTATTTTATGACTGTGATGTTGCTTCTAAGCTTAGACAGGAACTTGTTGATAATATTGGCACGAAATTTAAAGTTAAGTTTGAAGATCTCAGTAAGAAAAGAATAATGTTTGGATTCATCAAAGATTGGAAAGGGCCCAATATGATGCTATTAAATCACTTGTTGCTTATGTTTAAAAGATATATTTATATCCAAAAATGCAAAAACGCAAAACCATGTTTAAGTGGGCTAATGTCTTTTATCAGTAACACGAAATACATAGAACTTAACATTGAAAAACAGAAGAAGATTGAAGGAATGCACTATAAGAAATGGTCCCCTGTGGAAGAATTATTTTGATTTTAATCCTATGATATACACTGTAGAAAAGAAAGTGTTACCCACTATTTCTGTATTGTTAGACGTTTTTCATCTGTTCTTACCTTTTGTAATTATTGTGCAGTGATTTTTATGATTATTGTTATCATGATGTATGTCCGAATTACTTGATAAATAAACGTTTTAAAAGATTTTTTTTTTAAAGTTAAAAAAAAAAAAAAAAAAAAAAAAAAAAAAACATTGGGTTTCATCAGGAGATGCTGGGATGAGCTTAGGGACGGTCTTCAACGTAGGCCCATCTTCTTGCTGAGTCGGGAGGCATGAGCCAAACATGGGTAGGGTGAACTAGTTGAGCCCGTAGCCATCGATACAGCAGTTCTGCCCTATGTCGTCAGGACATTACTGTAACGAGGCCTCTGCCATTGATTTTGTTTCCATAGTAATAATAATAATAACAACAATAATGATAATAATAATAATAATAACAATTATAATAATAATAATAATCATAATGATAATAATAATCATAATCATAATAACTAGAGATATAATACTTGTTTGGAACAAGTATAGGTGGGCTGGTCAACTAAAATTTGAGACAAAATAGAGCAAAAATAAGCGAGATACTGCTAAAAAACAATGTCATGTAGATTAATGATGTAAACGAAATTCACCTTCCATAGGCATAACATGCAACTTAAGAAATTTCTGATATGTGCCCTTTAATTGTAATTTTCACTATGATGATGTGATCGAAATGAAAAATAGTGGGAACTGAGCTTGTAGAGAATTGTCTTAGCTACAACATATCGAAATTTGGAAGAAAATCGATCAATATTTACAGAGATACAATCAATTTTCCATAAATATGCTGACGTCATAATATGCAAATTCGTATTTTGAGTTCCAAGGCCATTATGATGATGTCACGATACACTTAATGGCCGAATGAGACATGGAATCATATCTCCGACTCATACTTTATCTAAATATGAAAAAATATTGAAGGTCACTGTTCATTCCAAAGAGCTATAATGGATTTTGTATAGGCATGTTTTTGCCCATATATGCTATGTATTAAAAGAGCTCGCGCGCACCGACATTTATCTTGAATTGACGCTCATCTTGTTATTATTGGTCATAAAGAGATAAACATGCTATCAAATTCCTCGAAAAAATATGAGAAATATCATGAAAGAAAAAAAATGGCGATTCTATGTTTTGTAATGGTGTCACGCGCGAAAATGCGCGCGCATGCGCGTGTGCGCGATTTTTTATAAAATGCTTAAAATGACCTGAAACGTATGCAAAATAAATTTGAGACGATTTTGAGCATTTTAAAATTTTGCGTGCGCACTGACGCGCGGACATACGCGCATGCGCGCTTTTTTTGACCTGAAATTGACCGGACTGATATTGACCTTGATCAAGATGAATATGAATGAGAAATACCTTTTGGTTATGAAGATATGATCATGAGTTGATTTTCAGAAAATTTCACAAAATGGCGCCTAGATGACGTCATCAGTCAAGGTCAAGGTTGGAAACCTCAGTGTGTTTTGTTTATATGCCTATACATATGTGTGCCAAATGTCAAGGCATTTGATTGAGCTATTTTCAAGTTATCTTGTTAACAAAAAAGTGGGTGGAAATAAGAAAAATAAACTAGATTTGTAATACTTGTTTGGAACAAGTATAGGTGGGCTGGTTCAACTAAAATTTGAGACAAAATGAACGGCGCATTTGAGATAGCTAATCGTCTCAGCTACAACATACTCAAGGTTCATTGTAAATGAAGCTAAAAAGACGGAGATATTGCTCGCGAAAGACGGGAATGTAGAATCGAGTTTTGAGAAAAAGTCATGTCCCATAGAGAATACACGCAAAATGTGAAAAATTGACATGCCTCCTTTAATCGCAAAAATACGCCATGATGCCTTTGTCAAAATGAAAATTTGTGACCACTAGAATTGTAGGAAATTGTCTCAGCTAGAACATATCAAAATTTTGAAGAAAATTGATCAATTTTTACAAAGATACAATCAATTTTCCAAAAATATGCTGACGTCATAATATGCAAATTGAAATTTTGAGTTCGAAGGCCATTATGATGACGTCATGAGTTAATTAAGGGTCAAATGAGACATGAAATCATATTTCCGATATATACTCTATCAAAATATGAAAAAAAATTGGGGTCACCTTGCATCCTAAAGAGCTACAATGGATTTTGAATAGGCATGTTTTTGCCCATATATGCTATGTACTACAAGAGCTCGCGCGCACGGAAATTTATGTTTAACGGTCGATCATTCCGTCATTAATAGTCATAAAGAGATAAAAATGGTATCAATTTGTTTGTAAAAATATGTGGAATATTATGAAAGAAAAAAAATGGCGATTCTATGTTGTGCAATAGTTTTACGCGCGAAAACGCGCACGCATGCATGTGTGCGCGATTTTTTATAAAATGCTTAGAATGGCCTAAAACGTATGCAAAATGATTTTGAGACGATTTTGAGCATTTTTTAATTTTGCGCGCGCATTGACGCGCGGACGTACGCGCACGCGCGCGTTATTTGACCTGTAATTGACCGGACGGATATTGACCTTGATCATGATAAATATGAATGAGAAATAGATTTTGGTTATGAAGATATGATCATGAGTAGATTTTCGTAAAATTTTACAAAATGGCGCCTAGATGACGTCATCAGTCAAGGTCAAGGTTGAAAAAATGTCTGTGCTTTGTACATATGCCTATACATATGTGTGCCAAATTTCAAGGCATTTGATACAGCCATTTCCAAGTTATCTTGCCAACAAAAAAGTGGTTAGAAATAAGAAAAATATTTAATAATAAAGGCAATTCTAACGAAATTATAAGGTGGTCTGTACGATATACAGCCCACCTGATAAATAAATAATAATAATAAAGGCAATTTTAACAAAATTATAAGGTGGTCTGTATTAGATACAGCCCACCTGATAATACCAATAATAATACAAATAATAATATATATTGTTTGCCCATGCCGGGTAGCCTCATCAGTATCAATACTGATCTCCCTCAAGGCCCTGCAGTCATATTATTACCCCGGCTACCATGAAACAGTATGGAGAAGAGGAGGATTATATGGGTGGTTAATGGAAGAGGAGGCTTAGGAAAATCGCATAATTACAGGGGACAAAGGATAAGAAAGGTATATAGATAGGGGGAAAAGGGTGAAGAAGAGAGAGAGAGAGAGAGAGAGGGGGGGAGAGAGGGGGAGAGGAAGAGAAAATTGGAGAGGGGAATGAGAGTTTGAAAGAGAATGAGTGAAGAGAGAGAGAGAGAGAGAGAGAGAGCGAGAGATGGAAAGGGGAGAGAGAGGGGGAGAGGGAAGAAAGACATTATAGTGTAAATTAAGTTTTCTTACGAGTAGTTGTCGTAGGGTGTGAGGTGGTGGATTCCGTCGTGGACATCGTTGTGGTGTCTCGTGTTGTAGTTGATCCTGAAAAATAAATATGATATATTATACGCCTGATGATACAGTCTGAGGGCAAAATACATTTAAACTCATATTTACCAAAAATTAACAAATCTTACGAGACAAATCATCACATGATATTAAATTCCTAGCTTTTGACGCCTGAGCGGCTGTCGAGAACAAGATGTTGCTCACGTTGCAGCCTATTGTATACACATGAAAGTGGAAATGAAATAGGGAAAGATACATGAGGAGATAAAAGAGAAAATTGGACAGAGAGAATGAAAGTGAGAAAACATTTAAAATGGAAATCGAGAGAGAACGAAAAGGCGGAGAGAAAGAGAAAGAGAGAGAGAGAGGGAGAGGGAGGGAGAGAGAGAGGAGAGAGATGGAGAGGGAGGGAGAAAGAGAGAGAGAGGAGAAAGAGAGAGAGAGGGGGAGAGGGAGAGAGAGAGAGAGAGAGGGAGAGACATGGTGTAAATTAGTTTTCTTACGAGTAGTTGTGGTAGGATGTGAGGTGGTGGATTCCGTCGTTGTGGTGTCTTGTGTAGTAGTTGATTCTGAAGAAGAAATGTGATATTTACGCCTGATGATACAATCTGAGGGCTCAATATACATTTCAATTCATATATACTCATAGTTAACTAATCTTACTGGACAAATCATCACATGATATTCCATTCCTACATTTTGACGCCTGAAAGTCTGCCGAGATCAAGATGTTGCGTCACGTTGTAGCATATTGTTTACATGTAAAAGTAGAAATGAAATAGAGAGAGAGAGACATGGAGAGACAAAAGAGAAACTTGGACAGAGAGAAGGAAAGTGAGAAAACATATAAAGTAGAAATCGAGAGGGAAATAAAAGGCGGAGAGAGAGAGACAGAGAGTGAGGGTACATGAAAAAAATGAGAAAATTGTAAACGGAAAGGGTGAGCATGGTGAGAGAGAGAGAGAGAGATAGAGAGAGAGAGAGAGATAGAGAGAGAGAAAGAGAGAGAGAGGGGGTGATACTGAGGTTTTTTTACGAGTAGTTGTTGTTATATGTGATGTGGTTGAGTCCTTCCTGGACATCGATGCCTTGAGCCATAATGCATGGCCGTACAGAGGATATTTTTATGTCGGGGACCGGGGTAAAATGCAATGAATTATTTATAATTTATTGCATTTTCTTTGTGTGTTTTTTTTATTTGTGGGAACTGCCCCCTACCTAATGCTATGGTCACATTACCCAAAAGTAGACTGCTCGGCGGCCGAGCGGCGAGTTTTTAACCAATATCGTGCATCGGAGCTAGTCTATAGTCTACTTGAAGGCAGGTGCGTATGTGTGTGTGTGTGTGTGTGTGTGTGTTTTGGAGGAACCCCCCCCCCTCAATTTTTGTTTAATTTAAAAAAAAAAAAAAAAAAGTGCTAATAGGTGACAAAAAAGGTGACCTTACCCCCCCCCCCCCCCCCCTCCCCAACGGAACGAAATATCGATCTGTCAAATTTTCAAAAATGTGCTCCCCCTCCCCCCTTCGAAAAAAAATCCTGCGTACGCGCCTGACTTGAAGCATGTATATCCATGTTTGTAGAGAGGAAGAATTTAATAATGCCGTTCTTGTATATAGCGAATATCACAATGTAATAGAAAGTTCCTAATTGCTTTCAAAAAGTATAATATATAGTTTGCGGCCAATTCAATTGAAGCATTTGCGCGAAATTTCCGGTCCAAAATACTTGTACAATAGTAGTACAATGTTAAGTTGACATAATGGGCAATAAACTGCTCTACTAATAAAAGAAGATGAAGCAATATATACAATTGTGAGAAATCGAAACTGAGAGAATAACGATGCGAAGCTCTACCAAAGTTCCCCATTGCATGAGGGGCGGATCAAGTTCTTTGGCAACATTTACCATGACATAATGATAAATAAGGGAAATATTTACCAAAGGTGTTTACCCACATAATTACATATTTTGCTTAATATGTCAAGATCTGTAAAGATAACATAAACGCCATGGTAACGAAAAGAAAGAAAGGAAATGGAAGTATTTAGAAGAGAGAGGAAGAGAGAGAGTTAGAGAGAGAGAGAGAGAGAGAGAGAGAGACAGACAGACAGAGAGTGGGGTGAGTGCATTGTAAATTGCTTACCGAAATTTGTAGGTCTGGATGTGGTTGGAGGTGTCATAGAAACATTTGTCGGTGCTGAAGAAAAAATAAAAATATTAACGATAAAAGCCGTTTTGAATGAAATCATTATGTGGGGGACCTGTCGCAATTCCATACACATTTTACTGGACAATTTATCACATTATATTCAATTACTAGATTTTGACGCCTGGGCGGCTGCCGAAAGCCGGATAATGCTTGATGTTGTAGCATATTCTATATACTTGAAAGCGAAAGTAAAAGTAAAATAGAAAGACAGGCGGAGGGGGAGAGAGAAAACTTGAAGAAAACAAATCATGATTCATAACGCCTAACCTTTGTTCCGCCTTGTTCAATTTTTCATTTACTATTGCATATTTCTACGTCTGAAAATGTTTCGACATTGACTCCTCTCTGATTCATAAAGGTCTCACTCCAATGATTTATGATATTTTAAATCGGGCTTCCAGTTGGGCTGACATTATCATAAGTATTAAGATCATCGCTATAAACCTAAAACTCACCAGATAACTTGCAAACGAAATTTCGTTTAATACCCTTCAATGAGACGGGAAACGACGGCATGTACTCTGGCACTGTAGGCATCAATTCACCATTTACAAGAATCGGCTGGCAATGATTATCCTCCGTATGCAACACTTCATCGGTCATGTTTGTAGACCTCCGCGCTTGAGCTAAAACACATCAAAATATACAGTATTACAATAAGTCATTAAATACACAAAATGTGAAAATTTGACTTGTATAGGCCTACACTGACAACAAACAAGATCATTTGCTTCGCGAGGAATCAAATACAAAATATAATTCTGATTTCTTTCGTTCAATAGATTTCGCCCTTGATATGTTGCGTTCAAGCGATTTTTTGAAGCTAGAATCACAAACATGAATCACAAATCAAAACGCCGTTACAAAACACGGTTACTGCGAGAGAGCGTTCACGCGATTTTTCATCAACGCTGATTCTAGCTCATTTCGAGCCCAGCCACTGCGCATCACACTGCGCAGTTTGACCCAGGAAGTATAGGTCAATTTCGGCGCGCGCCGTCTGGAATTGAACATAAGAGAAGGTGATAGAAGGAAGAAACAAAGAATAACATAAGGAAAGACAGAAAGAGAAATGGATAGAATGATTAAAACAAAGAATAAATAAGAGAAAGTGATAGAATTATAAAAACAAAGAATAACATAAGAGAAGGTGATAAAAGGAAAAAGCAAAGAATAACATAAAAATAAGGTAAAAGAAGGAAGAAACAAAGAATTACATAAGGAAAGACAGAAAGAAAAATTGATAAAAAAATAGATAATGGAAAGATAGAAGAGAAGATGAAAGATGAACAAACAGAGAATAACATAAGGAATAATGCTAAATATATTACTCATTGCGGATATAGTATCGAAAATAATATCGCTAGTGATATTCGTTTGTCTCGCAATGTGGTCAATAAGGAATCTAAAAGTTCACGACGTTTCGTGCGCATCTGCAACACTTCGTCTGGTGATAATAACTACTGTAAGCAAGGGTCTTTTATACTCTACGGGAGGACCGGCGGAGCGGTCCATAATTCGATCGATAATTGGAACAATAACGCACAATGCCTATGGGACGGCTGCGGACGATACGCCGCCATGACACTCGCCGTCCTACCAGCCAACACCGGTCGATTCCATTCAGCAGACGGTCCGAGCCAGCGGCCCGTTGATTGGTTGAGTACCGTATGCGTCGGCCAATAGGCCTGGTGCATTAGCCGAACCAGCGGCCGAATCCAGCGGCCTGGTGATTGGTCGAGCACCGTGTGCGTCGACCAATAGGCATTGTGCGTTATTGTTCCAATTATCGATCGAATTATGGACCGCTCCGCCGGTCCTCCCGTAGAGTATAAAAGACCCTTGCTTACAGTAGTTATTATCACCAGACGAAGTGTTGCAGATGCGCACGAAACGTCGTGAACTTTTAGATTCCTTATTGACCACATTGCGAGACAAACGAATATCACTAGCGATATTATTTTCGAAACATAAGGAATGGTAGGGAAAAAATGATAGAACGATGAAAAAAAGAATTACATAAGAAAAGGTGATAGGAGGAAAAAACAAAGAATAATAAAAACAAAGAATAACATAAGAATAGAAGGAAGAAACAAAGAATAACATTAGGAAAGACAGAAAGAGGAAACGATAAAGAATAGATAATGGACAGATAGAAGAGAAGATGAAAAATGGAAAAACAAAGTATAACATAATAAAAACAGAAAGAGAAAATGTTATTAGGAAAACAAGGAATAACATGACGGAACAGGCCACGATAATGACGTCATGTAATCATGATTAAGATCTCCGTTCGTTCAATCGAATTTTAGCGACCGTGATCTTGCAGAATCACGATACAAAACGCATCTTTTTCAGCGTTTCATGTTTGTGTTTTTAAACACGTTTATGTTTACACGACCGACGAAAAATCGTGTTTTAAACTAAACGTCTTTGGAAACCGTGAGTCTAGGGTGAAAAAGTGTCGATTGAACGCACCCGCATAGACTATAGGCTACCACATCTAATGCTCTTTCTTTCTCTCTCTTTCTCTCTCTCTCTTTCTTTCTCTCTCTCTCTCTCTCTCTCTCTCCCCCTCTCATTCTTCTACCCTCCACTCTCCACATTTTGTCATTCGTTCGGCAATTTCCCCGTTTTCCCCCATTCTGCCCTCCAAGATAGCCTGCGGCATTTGAAATTAGTATTGAGCCCTGGCGTCTAACCCCAGTTTGGGGAAGAGAATAATGAATCAATAAATTAAGACAAATTTAATTCTCCTGTAGCAGACAGGAATCATAATTAGATCCAAGATGGTGTCTAAAATGACGGCATAATCCCTAAAATCCCAAAAGAGAGTTAATAATCATATAAGAAATGCCTTTCGTCATTTCTTAAAATGTGAGTTGATAAACAAATGTAATTAATAACTTTGGTTATCATAATTATGTTTCAAGATGGAATCCAAGATTTTCGCCATTGTAGCATTCAAGATGGTTTCCGTTTCCTAATAAAGTAAATGGTAGACGAAGGTCTGGGTCGTAGTGGCTGCTGTTTGAGTCACTGTTCAATTTAATAATCTATTGGTTAATGATTGCCGAAGGAAAATACAAATCACAAAATTGATGTGCATTGTCATAATTTGCTTAACAAATCATGATAAATGTATTTTTATGTGAACACGTGTAAAGTAATCATGAATATGCATTATGATGCAATATGCAAACTTTTATTTTGCACCCTTTTTTGGTCGATAGGGTTCATTTTTGTGGGAAGGGTGCAAACTCTTAGTTTGCGCCCTTTTTTCTTAGAGTAGGTATAGATACCAAAATTACATTTCTAATATGGATATGTCACGATTTATGGCTAATTTCAGTTTTCGTCGGCCATCTCGGATTACAAAAAGGATGCTATCTTTGAAATTGTTTTGAGTGTAAAACTACTCTAAACCTTTATGATAATTCAAAGCACAATAGTGACTAAAGGATTGGTGTGCACCTCTATAGGTAGCCTCTCTCATTTTGAGCTCTGTAATTTGTTTCATTTTTCACCAATTTTGGTTGGATTTAGTATTTGTATTTTCAACATTGTGTTTGATATTGGTCAAGGAACAGAGGTAATCAATTTGTAAGGTGTATTTTGGTGTGAATTTGCAGTATTTCTGTTAAGTTTAATGTTTGATGTTCTTGTTCAATTTTACTGTACAGGCATGTGCATTGGCTTTACTGGTACTTTGCTTGTATACCATTTGAATGTACTGACATTCACAATAGTCTCTTTTGTATGCTCCTTTTGTGTAAGCTATTCCTGCTTGTACAATGGATGGAAAGCCATTGAAAGTGTTGTTTTCTATAGGGCTTGTTATTTCTATTCTGTACACTTTGAATCAGCCCTATATAACCAAGGAATGTTTCACTTGTACTGGCTCACACATGAAGAGCCTCCACTGTAAACATCTCAAATATTGTAGTCAATCTATACTATACTACTGTAATTCGACAGCTACATTTCGATGTCTCCTTAATTCTGGAGATATCCAGCCCAATCCTGGTCCAGTGAATCGCACTGAGAATGTTTCCAATATTGGCCATACCAACTCACCTCCTTATTCAGCTGATTGTACAGCTTTACATATTTCATACAACTTGAATGATCTCCATCAGATTAATAACCAGCCGCTTAATTTACTACCCATGAATGTTTGGAGCAGGATCTGCGATCTTGGCATCGGTCGCCGACGTCGAACTCATCGCGGACGTGGGCGGCGTACGATGCCAAGGCCGGATTTCCCTCCACCAATGTCGGTATCATCCAATAGCCTCAAACTTGGCCTTTGGAATGCACGTTCCATGACCAATAAAACACACGCAATTACTGATTTGATTGTTGAACACGATCTAGATGTTCTAGTCATCACCGAGTCGTGGCTCTCTGGAGACAGTAAGAGGGATGGTCTCATATTAGCTGATCTAAGATCTAGTTTGCCTAATTATGATTTCACCCATCGACCCGGTTATCTTCCAAGGGCGGTGGGATTTTGCTTCTCTATAGATCCACGGCTCGCTGTACCTTGAACAACAACAATGATTTTGCATCTTTGAATTACTGGATGTCACACTCAATCTGACACCTTCATCTGCTGTAAGGTTGTACTGTATTTATCGACCACCCCCGTCTGCCAATAATAATCTCTCCAACGGCACATTCTTGACGAATTTCCAACTCTCCTTGAAGGTGCTGTTGTAGATGATCATTTTCCTCTATTATTGGGTGATTTCAACATACATGTTGATGATCCCAATGATAATTTTGCAAAATCTGTTATGACATGTGTTGATTCGTTAGGGTTCAAGCAACATGTTCGTGAACCAACCCATCGCGCAGGTCACACTCTAGATTTGATTTTCACAAGGAATTCGGATGATGTCTGCAACGTGAACTCGCTATCTTCCATGCCTTCCGACCATTGTGCACTTGTCACCACTGTCAATATCGCAAGGCCAAAGAATCCCAAGAAAGAAGTTTCCTTCAGGAAATATCGCAGCATTGACAAGGACTCTCTACGCAACTCTATTGACACAATGTTCTATTCACTTCCTGATCTATCTTGTCCATCTGCTTCCGCGGAGCATTACAACTCATCTTTGCGGACGTTGATTGATGAGCACGCTCCAATCCAGGTCAAGACTGTATCAATCAGACCTGATGCGCCATGGTTTACCGATGATATCCAGGAAGCCAAGAGGCGAAGGCGTCGTGCGGAACGTCGTTCGATCAAGTCTGGACTTTTTGTTGATAGAGAGCTGTACCGCCGTGAATGCGAGTCATATTATGAGTGCATCTTCAATGCGAAGTCAGCGTATCTCAAAGATCTCATCAAGAATGCTGACACTAAAGAACTGTTTCGTCTTGTGAAGACACTCTCAACGCCCACTCAATCTTCACCTCTTCCAGATCATTCTTCTGATAGTGAACTCGCCAACAGATTTGCTACATTCTTCAGGGAAAAAGTCGCCAAAGTTGTATCCTCTTTCCCTAATGTAGTACCAGCACCAGCTTCAAGATCTTTTGCTCCAGGCCCTCGTCATGAACTCTCTGATTTCTGCCTTGTATCCCTCTCACAAGTCAGGAAGCTCATCACTTCACTTCCTTCTAAACACTGTAAGCTAGATCCGATTCCTACCTGGCTTCTAAAGGAAGTCCTCGATGAACTCCTTCCTCACATAACCAAACTGTTCAATCTCTCGTTATCATCCGGAATAGTTCCAGAGTCTTTTAAGACTTCTCTGCTTCTTCCCCTCCTAAAGAAGCGAGTCTCGACACGAATGGACTTAAGAACTACAGGCCCATCGCAAACCTGCCATTCCTTGGGAAGGTTTTGGAACGTATTGTGTCACTACAGCTGAAAGCCCACATTGACAATCTCGGTTTGTTTCCAATCCACCAATCTGCCTATCGGAATCATCATTCTACTGAGACTGCAACTGTCAAGGTCCTAAATGACCTGCTTCTAGCTGTAGATAAGGGTAATGAAGCTGTCCTCATCTTGCTTGATTACACTGCCGCATTTGACACTATCAACCACGACCTGTTACTCCATCGCTTAGAGAACGACTTCTCCATCACCGGCACCGTACTTCAATGGATTCGCTCCTATCTCATGCACCGAACTCAGAAGGTGATCATCAATGACACCAACTCGGAATCATTTCCCCTCATCTGCGGCGTTCCGCAGGGTTCCGTGGTCGGCCCCCTCCTGTTTATTCTTTACACCAGCCCTCTCTCAAATGTTATTAACCTTCATCAGAATATTCAACACACTATGTATGCAGACGACACCCAGATTTATGTAACTCTTCACCCAAACAGCAGGACAGTAGCCGCGAACAAACTCACCAGTTGCCTCAATGAAATCAAAACCTGGTCTTTTCAAAACTGTCTCTGCCTTAATGATTCAAAATCTGAAATGATTCATATTACTTCTAAATTTCGGAACTCAGACCCCTTTCCTGATCTTGTTATGAGTGATGGCTCTCTCAGTTGTTGTGCTTCTGTGCGTGACCTTGGTTTAAATATTGACAGCAATCTTACTTTCAAACAACACATTAGTAATATTTGTAAGTCTGCTTCCTTTGGTATATACAAGATCAGTAGAATCAGGAGGCTACTTGACCGACCCACAACTTCAAAATTAGTCCATGCTTTTGTCTCGACCCATATCGATTACTGTAATTCTTCTCTTTCTGG